>JANHGB010006522.1:0-28169 GCA_026283785.1 Coracopsis vasa
TGGGGGGGGGAAGCGTGTGTAGTTAGCTATAATTGTTTGATGTAATCATTAATAAACATAATAGTTACAATAGTAAACATCAGTGCAAGAATAAAGTAACATCTGGAGAATTTTCTTAATAAAAATAATTCATTTTTAAGGGATGGGAGCTGTAGCATTCAAGGCTGATTTACCACAAAAATCAAACTACCTTTTTTCCAGACTCTGCTGGTAGGTTCACAGACCTTGACAGTAAATGGAAGATTGAACTAGCATGAGCGAGTGTATGGAATGCTGTCCTGTTGGGCTGCTGATTAGTTGGAATTCTAACTATTTGGTTGGTACTGGTGTGCAAAAGGATGTACTTGAAGAGAGGCAGTTTGATGATGATACATGTCAGGTAAACTTATAATAGTCTTCTGAATTGGTAGCTTTCCTCCACAGAGGAAGTATGCACCCGCGGTTTCACGTACTTGCAAATGCTATAAACACGTACAGAACACATACATGCTCTCTGTGCAAATTCTGTATTAACCCTGTGACTGTAAATCAACACCAAAGTGCTCACATAATTTGTTCTTTCTTTAATAGCCAACCATGTTTATTATGGGATTTTACTCCACCAGAAATCTGTGGCTATTGATAATAATACTGGACTTTCCTAGGGAATAAAACATTTCTTACTAATAGACCTGGACCTGAGATTATACGAAGAGCCTGGGAGACTGATACTGTTTTTCACATACCAGAGTACAGCAACCTTTGGAGACTATGCTGTCTTTCATTGTAATACTGACTAATGACAACAACTGCAGACCAAGAGTTCTTATTACCTTTGATTGTACACTGAATATACAGATCAAAACTAAGAATATAAGTCACCTCTTTCATGGTTGAGAAAATGTTATTTCCAACCCAATTACAGAGGATTAAACTTGGCTAAAGACTGGATGCCTAGCACAGCAAATGGGAAAATGAAACACTTGGAGAATAAACTTGTTTATTTTTTACATAGTTACCAAACTAAACTGTTGTTCAAAGAAAAAAGTTCCCAGAAGGATTCTACATTGAGGAAATGAGTGACAAGAATATTTTCAGGGAAGGTAGCTACTGCCTGGTGGAAGTAATCTATAATACAAATTGTGGAGCAATAATCATGGTATGAAAGTCTTTTTCAGTTATATTTTCTAAACCTTTTATGAATGCTGTGGCCACACCCTTTTTACTAATGCTTTCTATCTCGATGATTCAACTCATTTCAGTGGGACTGGTTACGAAATCAGATACTAACGATGTGAGTGGGACATACATCAGAGGCATTGTTTGGTCTGTCGTAAGTCAGGGGTTTTTCCTCAGTGCACAACTGGGGATATAAAGGACATACACAAGTGTTATTATCCTCATTTTACATGAGAAATGGATAGGAATTAGATGAGAAATGGATCCACTTCAGAGATGAGGCTGGTGTCAGCTGAAGGCAAAGCAGGGGTTTCTGTCCTAATCTTGAGCCATAATGGTGCTGCTTTAAAGAATCTGTGACCAGTCAGTGTGTTTGGTTAGAGATCTTACTATTGGAGCTTTTGCCATTGCAATAACCTGTGTGATGGAAGGACCCACAGGGCACTGTTCTACACTCCAGAGGTCTGTGGCACCAATGAAGCAAGTCATCTTATGATGGAGCATGGTAGGAAACAGGGCAGCACAGCAAGAACTACAAGGTAAGTAAGAGGTAGATTAGATTTGGAGTATTGTGTGCAGTTCTGGTGTCCTCAACATAAAAAGGACATGGAACTGTTGGAACAAGTTCAGAGGAGGCCACGAGGATGATCAGGGGACTGGAGCACCTCCTGTATGAAGAGAGGCTGAGAAAGCTGGGGCTGTTCAGCCTGGAGAAGAGAAGTCTGCGTGGAGACCTCATAGCAGACTTCCAGTATCTGAAGGGGGGCTCTAGGGATGCTGGAGGGTGGACTCTTCATTAGGGACTGTAGTGATAGGACAACGGGTAACGGGTTAAAACGTAAAGAGGGGAAGTTTAGATTGGCTATAAGGAAGAAGTTGTTTACTGTAAGTATGGTGAGACACTGGAATGTGTTGCACAGGGAGGCTGTGGATGCCCCATCCCTGGTGGTGTTCAAGGCCAGGTTGGATAGAGCCTAGGGTGACATGGTTTAGTGTGAGGTGTCGCTGCCCATGGCAAGGGGTTGGAACTTGATGATCTTAAGGTCATTTCCATCCCTAACTATTCTATGATTCTACGATTTTAACTCTTAGACAGCATTTAGAATTTTTGTGTATGTGAATCAAATCATTCCAGGGGAACCTGAAAAAGGAAAAAAAAATGTTTTCTTATAGCAAAGATTTAATTCAAAACTATTCACTGCCCTTGTTAATCAGGAAAATTTACAGCATAGAATTATGTTGTTATCTGTTAGGGAAAAGTTTTTTTAAAGTACTCCATTAAAATTTTATTTTACTGGTTTTTGTATTTACTTAGAAATTATTTTTGCATAATTTTGGGTATGGTCAGCACTACTATTTATTTGCTCAGGATTCATTCCATTAGGATGCACATATGAAACTGCTTCATACAAGAGAAACTGTGACAACTTACCACAGATCTCGGTGGTAGTTCTCAAAAGAGAAGCTGCACCTAGACTGCAGCTTAGTCATGAATCTTTGGAAAAAAACCCAAACAAATGATTAATACTCTATTTTTGTAATACTAACAGTAGATGCTACTGGACATAATGATTCTTGACAGTAAAGGGAGGACCATCACCAGCATGCCTTCATTTTCGCCACGATGCATTTTTTAAGTACAGTATTTTTTTCTGTGCCAAATCCCAAAGAATGACTTAGGTAGGTTCCCATTCAGTTCAGGTCTTTCTAGAACTCTTCTAAACACTTCGACTATACCTAACTCTGTTACGAACAAAAGAGTCTCAGCTTGGAGAATTTTTCCTCATTCAATTTCTTGTCAATTAACACCAGTTTCTCATCATTGATTTGAGTACTGGGGAGAAGGGAGACCAAATAAAAAAAATTAATTTACTTTCTTTCCCCTTCCTAGTCTTAATTTTGCTCATATTTGATATGGACTACACACAATCTATCAGAATTTCTTTGGTGAAGGAACAGACAGCACAGGAGGCCAGGAATGCATTGCCTTTTATCTGCTACTTCATGCTCATCCCTGGTTCTCTTCCACTGCTTTGGGCTTCTGCATTTTCCACTGCTTTGGCATGTGTTGCCCATGGGCCAAAGTGCCTCCTGGGTGTCCCTGCCTGCCAATATGGGTGACCCACAGCCGCGGTCCTTCAGGGTTGTCTCTGTCACAGCATGGGTCACCCATGGACACAGTCCCTCAGCAGTCTATCTGCTTTAATTTGGGTTCTCCACAGGCTGAAATCCCTTAGGAGTGTTCCTTCCCTGACATGGTCACCCACAGCTGGAGTCACTCAGAGGTGTCCCTAACCCAGTATGGATCATGTTTTCCCAAGTATGTCTAGTTATGCCCTTAGCTGCCTCCTCATCACATCTATTTTGCTGTGTCTTTCTAAGACCATCACCCTCTGCAGGTTTCTGACAGCATCTAGAGCATAGCCAGTCCCTCAGGTCTACTACTTTTGCTTAAAAATATGTGAGCTGGGGTGCCATGGGGTCCCCTGTCAGACTATAGTTTTGATAGGCAATAGGAGCTCACACCAGTGTCAGACTGGTTTGGGACCAGCATAAGGCATTTCATGGCCTCCTCTACACAGATCACCTCTTCAGCCCTTTTGCTTCAAAACCCCTGCCATTTAGACCTGATACAATCACAGTGGCTTTAGAGATGAGTATTGATATTGACCACAATAAAGTTATGTACTGTAGTACATACCAAGACAGTGCAAAAGCCCCTTCATGTTTCTAAGCCTACTGGCTTATTTTTCGTCCTATAAGATATACTGGTGTTTTCAAATCTTCCAGATGTCTTTTGAACCTCACTATTCAACTACCTGTCATATTTTGAGATGGCAGTCATATATGAAACCAGGACAGCATTCTGACTTTTACTTTTGCAGGTAGCTTTAACTGTCAATCAATCAAAGGTAATCACATTAATGAAATTCATATATAAAGCTAAAGCAGAATGAAGGACAAACACCTTTCAGCAAAAACAATAAATAATATTTTAAAAGTTATTATAAAAACACAAGCTGAGAAAAACAAAGGGAAATTTCACTTGGAAAAGTCAGGCTAATGCCTCTGAGAAAAGCAAATCTGAAATGCTGGCATTTAACATGACATCTTTGAGAAGCCGTAACATTTGCAAGAGGCCATGGACTGATGATAGGACTGAACATAAGGGTAAACCATCCTGAATATGAGACATAACAGTCACTTTTTTACACTCTGATGTAAGATGGGCACTATGCTGCAGAAAGATACAGCTGAATTTGAACCCTGCAAGCTGCTTTGAAGACTGCTGTATAGGAGCCATTGTTAGAGCACTACAAGGGTTGATGCAGAAAGAAAGGAACATAAAAGTCAAAATTATCTATATAGAGGGATTAGAGTAAGATCGGACATGTGTTCATTTATTTACTTATTTTTAAGAGAATTTAAACTGTCGAAGAAGTTCAACAAGAAAATAATGGAAACCTTTTTCCTAGATTATGCATTTAAAAAATTAACATGGAGAAACATTACATTTACAATACAAACCCTTTCTGACTGGTAATTGACAGACAACTGGTTGCTTGAATGCTAAGATAAGTACTGGTATCTAAATTTCATTGACCCTATTTTCATATTTCTCTTCTGTGACAACATCTGAGCTTCAAAAAAAAGGAGCGTTAGGAAAAAGAACCCAAGAGATCTCTTCATATGTTTTCATAACCTTATAATGTGCATACACTATGCCAGACTGCTTATGGAAAAACACAGCAAAGCAATCAATACTGAGGAGCGCTTAGGTGTAAGAGTTTTATTAGTAAAAAAATCCAAGTGGAATTTTAGGCAGGTACAGGATTTATTGTACTCTGCGGGCCAAATCCCAAGAACTCTGTGGCACTGTTTTAGCTGATTGCTGCATGGTTGGCCTCAGCTTTCCTGATGTGGAATTGCCTTAGAACAGCACGAAAGGTCATGCTGACAGCAAGTGAACATTGAAACAGAAACAGCATGAAAAATATCAGTCCTTCCTATTCAGCAAGTATTAGCAGTAAATCTTTAACTGAAATGGACTTCTGCCAAGATGTCTCAGCTAAAACCAGTACTTGAAAATGCAATTTTAGTACTGCATTACATTCAGGAGTCTGAAACAGTTTAGTACCGGTTGCTCCTTTCAGTGGTAACTTTCCTCAATAGCTGCACCACCATGGCATATGCAATAGCACAGTGCTTTCATGTTCCAGAGAGGAAAGTATTCTGGTGTCTTCAGTATCAGCGTGGTCACTGTAGCCTGTTACTAAGCACAAATTACTGCACATTCTTTACAATGTGAAAATGGTCATTATGTAAAATCTAACCTGACAATGGAGTATTTTACAAAACCATTTCATCACTGCAGTCAAAGAATATCTAAGAAAAAGAGAGAATGATAGCACGTGGATATTACTTCATTTCTTGCTTTCTCTGTGTGAGAATGCTACTATCCTTTGGAGGCTTGAATGGATTGCAGCACTTACCACTGTTAAAAATCTACTCAGGAAATATGAATAGAGCTGTCTTCACTTGGTCGGTCCTTGCTAACTTACGAGTCATGTTATAAAGTACTGAACTCTAGGGAAAGTGCAAATCTTTACATTTTGCCTGAATCTCTGAATAAGTTGCCAGTTTTGTAGTCTTTGTTTTCACAATACTTGCCAAACACAATTTTGATAAAAGCTAGTCACTACTTCTTTCTTGTTTCTTTGATCCTGATATAGATAAACATACAGAGAATGTTTGGAATCAGCCATTTTGCTAGTAAGTAGAAGGCTGTGGCATCAAGCATTAGTATTCAGCTGATACCAATTCGCAGTTGAAACCTTTTGTGTTCTTTGAAAGAGTACATAAAAGTCATTAAAGGTTATATAATTTGTCAAAAAACTGTGGAAGAGAATAAATTTCTAAACAGCAGATACATTTTGAAATGTAATCATTGGCCCAGGTTCTGTACATCCCATACAATTCTGAAGGGCCCTGATGACAGGTATAATCAGTGGATTAAGTGTTCTGCACTTCTTCATTCATCAGAAGGAAGTGTGGGTGGAGGGTGAGACTTGCACATCATGGAGGTTTGGTGGCCTGGTATCCTATGCTATCTGAAAGCATTCTCTATTGTGTGAGTACAGACAGAATAGTACTTACATCTGCAAGCAGGGCTGCTTAATCTTCAGCCCACACAGATTTGGAAAACAGGATAAAATGAGGAAAAGAGAGAATATAAGGAAAAGGAAATTAATAAAAGAGTTTTTTCCACCCTGCCCTGTACAAAGAGTGAGGAAATTAAACTAAACTGGACTCTTAGTATTAGTTGGGATGCACAAACCAAAGGTCTGTGCATTGCATCACAGAAATGTTTGGGTTGGAAGGGACTTTAAAGATTATCTAGTTCCAACACCCCTGTCATGGACAGAGACACATTCCACTAGACCAGATTGCTCAAGGTCCCGTCCAACCTGGTCTCAAACACTTCCAGGGATGAGGCATCCACAACTTTTCTGGCCAATCTGTGCCAGTGTCTCATCACCCTTTAGTAAAGAATTTTTTTCCTAATGTCTAATCTAAATCTTCCCTCTGTCAGTTTAAAGCCATCCCCCCTTGTCCTCTCACTTAATGCCGTTGTAAAAAGTACTTCTCCAGATTTCTTCTCGGCCCCCTTCAGATATTGGAAGGCTACTATGAGATCTCCTGGAGCCTTCCCTTCTCTGTTTAACTGTTAACTCTGCTTAACTGTTTCAGCCCAACTGTTTCAGCCTGCCAGCATCACCATCTGAAGTTTCTACTTTCACATCTGCTTCTTACTCAAGCCCAAAGGATAAATTGCTTTTCATGGACAATTACTTACAGTCATTTGAACTTTAGTAACTTGTTCTCATGTGCCACCTGAGCAGCTCCTGTAAGAGTCTCTACATGGACAGAACTGAGATTACTACTGCTACTGTTGACCCTAGCCAGCCCAGGATATGCAGATCATGCATCTTTTAAGGCACAAGGGATAACAGACAAAGAGCATGGCGATTGGCTAAATAGGTTTGATGTTGCTGAGGTGAATGAAAGGAGGGAACTAGTGTCCAAGTTTTGGGAAATGGCCATTGGTAGAGAATAGGAGATCCTGTAGTAGAAAAAAGAATAGTTGGGAATCCACATTTTTGTAGATGAGAGTATATGAAATGAGAGTGAGAAAGGATAGGGTTTTAGGATTAGGATTCAGTTTAGGGACATGGAATTTGGTAGAATATGCAGGAATTGAGAAGCTTGGATTTGGAGCTTAGAGAAGCATGATATGTAGAAGAATACTGAGAAAGATGGAGTATAAGACTAGAGAGTGGGTCTTCAGTGAAATCTTTAGTTAAGAATTCCTCTTCACGTCATATCATATCATTTCGTATATTGTATCATGTCATGTAATATCATATCATAGTGTCATGTCATGTCATGCCGTATCATTCAGTAATGGTTGCAACTAAAATTTAAATTTAATTAAATCAGACACTGGCCTAGTTAGTTCATGTCTTCTGCATATGCACACAGCTTGTCATAGAGCTAAAAGTGGCTTTAGCTTATAGTAAACATACCAATATCAACATTTAGTATCTAAAATAGACAACTCAGTGATAAATATTTAGAAAAGAAGGAATGAAAAATTTACATCAGAAGGTTTGCATCAGGAATGAAAAATTTACATCAGAAGGTTTGCATCAGTCTTTCTGTCATTCATCAGACAGACTTGCTGTCTCCCAAGAAACTATACAGGAATCAGACTGTATATTTTCTCTCTTTTAGTAGACTATGTTGGGTTTAATAGTCAGTCTTTCCTCTGAAGTCTTTCACAAGATCTAGAGTAGTTTAACATTTCACCCATTAGATTTATTTTTCTTTCTCCTTAAGTAGGAAGAAGTCTAGCCAACCTCTTATTAGAATAAATGTTCTTTCCCTTCCATAGATAAGAAAATCTCTTTATTGTAATATTCATTATCCTTTAGAAGTTAATAAAGTAATAAACAACTCTTTGCTTCAATTAAGTGTTAATACTCTGACCTCTATCCTCCTCTTTCAATAATTATTTGGTTTTTTTTAGTGGGGAAGGAACAGTTCACTAAACCTCACATTCTAAACATTTTTCCCTTACATTAAAAACATACAAAATACAAATTGTTACATATTTCCTGTAGGCAGGGTATAATTGGATTTTGATTGAGATCAGATAAACAGAATTCAAATTACTAAGGGTAAAAACTCTATTAGGAGCAATTGAGCCCCAATATCTTCCTTTAGGCATGTTGTGAAACTGGCTTATATCCTCACTATAAATGAAAGATTAAATAATCAGAGGTGTGTTCTTACTGATGATCTATACGGGGATGACTGATTAGATGAAACATAGAGTCAGTGTGTAGACTGGCACATCCCTATCATGATACAGTCTGAAGGCTTCAAAATGTTATTTCTGGGTTTGAGTCAGATGTGACTTTGTTTATGATGACATCAGCTATAGACGTTAGGTAAAAAGGCTATCATTTTTTCAGTGAAAGGATCCTTATCTCAACCAGGTTTTGGAATACAAATGTAATGGTAAAATGAGTAGAACTTAACTGGATATAATTAAAATACTTCCTCTTTCAACATGGATGACAGGGAAGAATAGAGATTACAGGGACATATGATAGATAAATATAGATAATATATGTATTATAGATATTATAAATAATACAGATAGAGATGTAAAATCACTATTTGTCCCTTTTTTATGTTCAGTGGGAAGAAGTTTGAAATAAGACAGACTCAGGACAAAGGATACAAAGCAAAGAAAACATCATTACCCCTAAACACCTATCTTTATCTCAAGAAAGCATTCAACATGAAAACAAGAATCTAAAGATGATAAACACTAAAGAAGAACACTAAAACTTATAAACAAGTAATCCAAGACCTTGTAATCTCCCCAACATTTAGGTCTGCAATTTTTTTAAGAATGCACTTTACATATAGCCTACTCTATAGTTTATTTAGATAGCTGAAATATAGCCAATAAGTCATCTTTTGGATAAGTCCAAAGAAATACAAATAGCTGCAATTACCAGCACTACCACTGTTAATGATATATGCTTTTCTGAAAAGATGAGAACAGCACTGCATTAGGAATTTTACACAATCGCCACACAGAAAGTTTGAATCAGCACATCAGCGGTGACTTCTACAACTAGAACAAGAACCCATGTGATACGATGCTTTATCCAAGATATATTTTCCCCTCATTTTGATAAGTGCACAGTAAAGCATGTTTGGTAAAGGTTCCTCAGATTAAGGTAAACTGACAATGATAACAAAAACAGTGATAGAAGGCTAAATCAATAAAATTGCATTTTGGAGAAAAGTCACATTATTTAAAAAAAAAGAAAGAAAGAAAGAAAAAAGGGCAACAACAATGTTTGACAAGGATACAGTGAAAAAAAAAATCACAAGAAGTTAATATAATCCAAGTAAAAATGGGAAAGAAGACACTTTCTTTTGAAGCATTTTAAAAGGGTAAGGTGAAAAAAGGTGGGGGGAGATATATAGAGGCTGGCAAAAAGAAAGATTATGTTATAAAATGTGTGATAAGGACTTTAGCACTCATGTTTCTATTATTGATTAAAAAATAGACCTCAGATATTAAACAGGGCAAATCAAAGATATATAGATGAAGCCTAGACTTCTGAGTTGAAAGAGAACCCCATCATTAACCTAAATCATACAGAAATCATCAGGCAATTCACATAAAAGGAATGGTACTATTTCTATTCAGCAGTCGAGTCAGGCTGCAGGAATTCTACATTGTAAAACATTTCATCTTCCTTTGACTTTCCCTTGAATTTGGAACTCAAGGTTACAGTGGGACCAAGTCATCTCTTAATTCATAAAGGATACAATCTTAATTTCTATCCACAACAGTTTCCCTAAATGAAAGAAAATTTTCTCATACGTACAACCAAGATTAGAAGGTGCTGAGGCTATAATAACATGTGAAATATTACAGGGCTGTGGTAAAGTAATGGAAAGTGGTAATGCTGATAAATTATCCCAAGAGTTCAATTGTTTGCTGTCTAGGGACCTGAAAAGAGTTAAAATTAAGTTAATAGTGTTGCAGTGGTTTATAGCACAGACATTAGAGGAGTACCGACCTTGATGAACATTTGGTACTAATTAGAATGAAAAGTAGTATACAAGGAATCAGTCATTAGCAAAATGGTTTTGCTCACTGACTCTAGCTCAAGGCACAAAAGCAGCTACCACTTGATTAAAACAGCAATGATAATGAAATAGGCATTCCATAGCAGTTATTGCACACATGTATGTTTCTCGTATAGGAGACTTTAAAGAACTTTTCTGAGGAAATTTCTGAAAGATGTATTTCTACAGTTATTATGTGATGAACAGTGATAACTCAAAAGCCATTGATTCGTTTTGTTTTGTTTTGTTTTTCTTCAGTTAGATGAATTGAATTTAGCATAAATATACATAATTTACTTACTTTGTGAAAAATCGTAACTACCAATTGCAGTAAATACCAGAATTGAAGGTGCCTCAGGCCAACATATATTGTGTCCTTGCATCTAGAAATATTCAGACAAATGTACATTACATGGGTTTTCACTTTGTACTCAAATAACAGATACCTACCCCACAACAGGTTACTGTCCTTCTTACCTACGACATTAACAAGATGGATAAAATACTGTTACTTAAAAAATACATTCAAGGTAAATTATTTCAAAGAAATCCAGTGATGATCCTGCACTATGGGTAAGACGTGGGGTAACTTCTTAGCAGGTAAAAAACTTCTGTCTGGGAGAGTTTCACTTTGAGAGTACTGATGGCATCAGTTCTGCATTTTACTACAATTATTTAGTAGGCTTGTTGTTCGTGATGACTGGATAATTTCAGAGATTAGCAGGTCATTTGTAACCATGGAAATCATGTTGCCTGCATATCTAATAGACTAATTTCCACATGAAGCAAGGCAGTAGTTCTGTTTATTTACTTGCTTGTTAAATGCTATTTTGAACTACCTTGTTTTCCTCAGGAGAATTGTCACTCAATTTCTGAAAAAAAACCCAAACAGAAAAGTCAAGCTAAATCCTTACACAACTGCAGTAAATACACACTTTCTTATACTTTCAGTAAGTATATATTTGACCATATTTCTGTAGTTACACCTAGTTTTGGTTCTTGTCTTTTACATTTTAGGTAGAGACTTAAAGAAAATCTGTATGATTTTAAAATTTCCACTTACTAACCTCATTACATAAGGATATGGATTAATGATTGAGTCAGGGAAGCTTAATGGTGGTTAAAATACACTAGCCAACTGATTTCATATGCATGTTTCTTATTCTGTCATATCTGTGGGACAAAACGTTTAAATCATCTTCATTTCAGGATACTAAAGTACTATCAATCTAAAAAATCTTAAGAAAAGGTATGAACTTGAGGAGATAATGGAGCTTCTGGATTACTCCATACAAACCAGTGGTGAATAGTAGTGTCAAGCTCTTAGCTCAAATTACAATACTGCAGATTTTTTTTTAGAATAGGAAATACATGGTCCAAAACCTGGGTTATAGATATTTTAAATTGTGGGGTTTTTTTTCTTTTCTTTGTTATACTAAAGGATTATTATTTTAAAGATATCTGGGATCTCAAAGCATTTGCTCTTGTGTTACTTGATGTACCCAGGATTCAAAGGATCTATATTTACGTACAAGTTGTATGTCATATTTATGAAGTACTGTTCAAGCAGACACGTTTCAAAAGGTGGCAGAAAACACAAGTCACAAGGTGACTCACCTATCTCCTTAAGGGTTTTCTCCACTTTCACAGCTACAACATTGTCTTCATAACTTAGGCTCAAATCTTTCTTAAGAACACCCTAACAAATTCCCAGCAGATTAAACTCACAATGTATTATATTCCTTCTGTCACTATTTTAGCTAAAATCTTATAATTTTTTCATAGTACTTGCTTAACTTGAGGTTCATGTCATGGCCAGTTGACAACTAGCTGTCTTCACCTTCACTAAGCTAAAAGCTGTCTACAAGCTCTCATCAATCACTTGATAAAATAATCATACTCTGTTGACATCTTAATTATTTTAATAGGCAAATTACACAGCAGCATGATGTTGAAATAGTAAATTAAAAATGTTTTCCAAAATTCACTTTCAAAACTTTACCAATTGTATGAGCACTTGGAAAGCAGAAGAGGAAATATTAGTTACATATTAGGTTTTAACCACAAAGAAATGGTATCAAAATTGGCATTTCCAGGCAATCAGCTAAACATATATAATAGAAAAATCAAAAATAGTGTCATATGGAAATGAACCACTTACTCTTAACCAAATAAACTAAGAATACCTTACCTACTTCATCTATATCTCCGTATAAGAAGGAATAAACATCACTGTTTAAATGTTAAACTTCAAATGCTTCTCAAGGACACTAATTCATTCTCTAGTACTACCAAAAAACATTAACAACATATTTTAATCTCTGTTGTGCTGTAGTAATCTTGCACTTTTCATACATCTACAATACAGCCAGGTAGTACCAGATGAAACCTTGCCAGCCAATATATGTCAACAAATGTAGTGACTGACAAAACAAGAATAGCTTTGGATTTCCTGTCTTGAAAAATGTCATTGAGGAGAAATCACATAGTATATCTGTGATGGTAGCAAAGTTCATTTTTACAAACAACATTAAGCAATGGCCACAAATTTTAGTTAAACATGAAAAAAAAATTTGCTGTTTCATAACAATTTTTAAGTAAAATATCAATTGAAAATCATTTACCTGTTTATACTCTTGAAGGCACTGTGGGGTTGCCTCACTGACAGTTTAACTACTTTGCACTATTGACATTAAAAAAAAGTATTACTTTTTTCATTGGTTTTCTTGCAGTATGAGATCTTCAAATTACATTTTGTATTTTAGAATGCCATATCATTTCTTCAGAATTGGATACAGGAAAAATATCTGATACAATTCTCAGAGGGATATGTTCAGATTTTTATAAATGCCCACAAAATAGTAGGCTACACTAAAAATCTCTTTTTTTGTGTTAGACATCCAAATATTCGGCAATCAAATACAAGGCTGAATTAGTGGTACATGACTACTCAACCAAAATAGGTCAAAATATTTTCTATCATTAAAAATGGAAAACAGCTATGATCAACTGGCATAACTTCATTCATGTAAAAGATCAATATAAGTTAGTCACCTTAGCTCCTTTTATAATTTGCATAAAAGGAAGGGACTTTCATAGAATGATTTATCTTTCTGTAGAAACTGTCTTATGGTGGAAAAGATTCATGCCACAGTTCTTTCTGCAGTTATAAAGGGACTCTAAAGACCTAAATTACTCCACACACCTGAGAAAGGAATCATCTAAATAATCTAAGTGGAAAACATTCACAGTATAGGCATTTTCCTCTGAAACAGCCATCTAAACTCCTTTTATAGTCAATAGAATTCTATGACAATTAGACTGAACCATTTTAGTCATCTACAGTAGCTTATTGAGCAATTATTCATGTCCTGATCTTTCTATTGCAGGTATAAAAAGAACTTAGATAATGAGCCCAGATAAAGATGTCTAAAGCTGACTAAGAAAATTTCTGTCTTTAGCTTTGTTAAAGTTAGATGAATTGACGCAATCACCTTCTTTCTATCTCTAAGGTTATAAAACACAGTTGTGACTTGCCTAGCGACATACATGACATCCCATTTCAGCCGTATAGGAAAAACTGATTTTATTTTACGCTTACACAGTGAATTCTGAAAGAATAGGGCTGGGAAAAGTCAGTGAGATTTAAGGCTATCCATGTTGGCTGCTTAGGCTCCAACCTTGGATGTTCAATCCTGCATTTATAATCAAACTGGACAAAGGCCTGAGTAATTTGGTCTCACTTCAGATCTGACTGTGCTTTGAGCAGAAGGATGAACTAGTCATCATGGGATCCTTTCTGGCCTGAGCAATCCTGTGATCCTATGATCCTATGCATGAAGATAAGTGAGCTCAGAGATCAAGTGACGAGGCTTCTAGAGAATATGTGGGACTGACGTGTCACTTCAGCTTCTGCAGAAGTTGAATGCCTCTTTGGATGGTGGGATCGTGCTTAGTCTATTATTACCATTTCACAGCTTGTAGGTCTGTCTTTCCTGTCATTGTATTACTTTAAGGAACAGATGATTTCCTTTTCTCCACTTTCTCTCTCCCCAATCTATTACAGTAGCTACTACTGAAAGTCTTATCTTCTAAAATTTTCCTGGGATCCTCCCCAACAGCCAGTGTTCTCTTGATGGTTAAAAAAGGGAGAATGAAAGTACTGAGATCTGTATGATGGAAAACAGAACTGGAAGCAGTGTCTACCCCATTATATGATCCACTGACATGTTCAACTTAATATCCATCTCAAGTATTCAGTGTGCTTTGTATATAAGGAAAAGGGATGAGTGGTCAGTCAGTATTCACGTAATCTCTGTATCATAATATTATTTGCTTATATTATTCATTTGCATGTAATATGAATAGTGATTTTTAAATTATGCTGTGTTTCATAAGTATGAAGGAAATGTAATTTATTTCCCTCCAATCTACGTTCTTAAATAAAATTATACTCCCAAGACTTGAATTTATATTCAGTCCTGGGAAAAAATAAAAATATTCTTTACATATTTTAAGGAATAGTTAAAGATTTAACAAATTTCACTGTTCAGTATACCTCTGCTGGACCAGCTCCCACTTTTAGTCACATATACTGTTTCTCTTACCTTTGTATTCACATAATATTATAGGAGAAGCTGCAACAGATATATCATGTAACATTATCATTGCTTTGAAAATCAAGTCCTATGTATTACTCTTTCCTCAGCTCAATTAGTAAGTGATTTCAGAAATTAGTAAGTGAAAATGGGTTGAATTCTTTTTTAAAAATGACACTCCATTTATTTTTTGTGTCAGATTTGCTATTCCATGGAGAAATTACTTATCATTTTTTGAAAACCTTTTTTTTTTTTAACCTCACACTGCTTCTTATACACGGAGTGATCTCTAACCACATTTAGAAGGATACCCGTTATTATTATTATTATTATTACTGTTATACAGATTTCATATAAGACTCATTTCTCTTGTGGTGTCAAAAGAACTTTGACAATTTATACCTCTTAGACAAGAGATAACTTCAGTCGTAAATAATTTAGGTATGTTAGGTTATAACAGATCTTCTAGAAGACAAAAAAACCCAGTTACATGTTTCATCTTTTGCTGTTTGACCCACATGACACCATTGCCTTGCTCTGTAAAGTCATTATGTTTTTTTCACTATCTTTGCTCACAGGTTAGTACCTAACAAAGTAAGAGCATGCAGTGACAGTATAACAACATTTTTTAATTCCATTTCTGTCCTTACCGGTGAATGTCTTGTGTTAAATGTCCCAGAAAGGGATTATCTGCACACTTTCAGCAAAAGAATTGTAAAAGCTATTTTAAACTTTTATTCAACAAAATAAATCCATTCCTAATATTTTAGATATTTGAAATTATTATTTGTTAATTGTCATGAAATGTGCCTTTCTAACAATTTGTGACTTGCTCTGTGACCTGTATTTTCTTTGATGGTTCAGATGGAGAAAACAGTAGAATCCAAAATGAAAAGACAGCAAAAAATAAAAAAATAAAACGAAACCAAAAACAAAACCAAACTAAACCAGCAAGGAAACAATGGGCATCCAAGAGAAAAAATATGCACAATTACCTGAAAAAATTATGGAATTTAATATTACATTTTAGGAAAGTATAAACGTATTACATATCTCCACCATACATTCTAAATGGGTATCTGAAGTGTTATAGTTATAATAAAAGTGTGTTCCGTTTCATATTATGAAATAAATCAAAATGAAGTCACAGTTTTCTGATGTCAGAGGAATAATAAAAGAGAATTAGTGAGTTACAATAATGGCTTGAAATGTTAAGGTTTTTTTACAGAAAAAAGAATGTCTGTTTTCCTCTAAGATCCTGACAAGCTGACCTATTATCCATAATGAAAAAAGATGAGGTTTTTATTTGATTGAGTTAATGTTTTAATGTGAACAATAATAGTAATAGCAAATGTATTGTGTGTCTTAAGCAGTTCTACTTTTCTGTATACTGTCTAGTGTATTTTATGCTGGTAATAATTACTTAAAAGACACAATACTGGCTTGTTCATATTAGTTCATATGTCACATGAATTCGTTCTTTGGTATGTATTCTGGGATACAGCTAGGAACTCTGATGGGATATTGGTTTTTCTGGGATATTGGTAGTTCTTATATGATCTCACACACTGAAGGAGCTAGACTGAATTCAAACTTATTACGCATTTATTCAAGAAATAGCAACCCTCAAAAACATATGATATTTTTTGGACTAGGTTCAGGATTGGTATTAAATAGAACATATCTTTTAGGCTTCATCTGCACAGTAAGATCCCAGAAAACTTCCCACATCTTTTCACTTCCTTCCCTTTACTCTTTCTCAATATATTCAGATTTCTCCTGGAAGAAAACCATGAGTAGAAAGGGAGCTATGAAACACTTTGAAAGTTGCAACTACACTGCTATGGGGTTAGGATTCCAGAGACCATAACTGCATGAATGCTCCAGAGAGCACCTGACCCATTTTAGATGAGCCTTCAAATTGTTACTCTGTGGACACAGTGATCAAAATAAATTCAAATTTTAGATCTCATAGTAAAAAATAGCATTAAGAGAGTTCACTGAAAAGAGGAACTGCATAAAAGCGAGAAAGGTAATTATTATTAAATTGAAAGTGTAGAATATGTGGTTCATAAAATAGAATTCAAATTTGTGGGGAAAATAAGGCTCAAAAAAATGGAAGTTGTATTCTAGCATAAAAGATGCAAGAGCATAAGACTGGCAATTCAAATTTAAAACCAGAACAAGTCAGGTAAAAAAAAAATATGTTGAGAATATGTAAGTTAAAAATATAAAGGCTATCAATAAAACCTTTTTCAAACAAACCAAAAGCAGAAGACTTCTCAGAGAGTGAAAGGGATCAGCAGATGATAGAAACTATGAGGAACACACGTACAGGAAAGTTGTATAAGAAGACTACAGAAAAGAGAAGTGAAGTTCTGTAATTTTGTTCAATTCAAAGGCAATCCGGAAGATTCCTGCACCAGATCTTCATTTTACAGCATGAATTTGAGAAACCATTTCCAAATGAAGCTTTCATATGTGGGATATTTTTTTATAAAAAAGGTCTAAATAAACATGTATGCTGACTAGGAGTAAATAATTTTCAACAGACACTTAAAGAACTCTGATTTGAAGCTACAAGGATCTTTACTATCCTGTGTAACCAATTTCTTAAATCAATTCTTGCAGGTAAAGGAATGGAAGGTGGTAAATATGACAAAACATTTAAAATGGTTGCTGGTGAGGACTAACGATCTGACATGTAGCAGTCTAAGTAGTAAAATCTAAGTAAATAAAATAATTAGTAAAGACACAGGTAGATACAATGTATTGATAATGAGTTAATATAGGTTTTGTAAAACATCATGCCTTACAAATCTATCTGCTTTTTCAAAGTGTCACTGAGTAGGTGGATAAGTATGGTCTAATTATATTTCTATTTTCAAAAAGCTTTCAACAAGCTCTCACACGAATTTCTTAAGTTTGGACCTTGCTCAGTATATGCATGCATGTTTGGAAACACGATAAATAGTGAGGAAGTGATGTTTTCAAATAATTCAGTTTTTACTCCACATAGTCAAAGCCAAAGCTGTCTGTAAAGAGCTCAAGAAGATTTCCTCACAGTCAGTGACTCAAAGATAAAATGGTATATGAAATGCAAAATTGGTAAGCATAGAATAATGCAAACAGAAGGAAAACACACACGCACACACAAACCCAATACAACCAACCAAAACCCCAAAACAAACAAACAAACAAACAAATAAACCCACAAACCTTTGTTGTACTAGAATAATCATAGTCTCTACAGGAAGAAGTCTTCAATCAGTCTGGACAAGTCTCTAGGAAAGTATGTTGAATATTCATAGGTAGTCAAAAAGCAAACAGTCTTGGGGAATATCTTGATGGAACAGAGACTAGAAAACTTCAATAAATAAATGCCATCTGTGGCATTAAAAAATATCGCCTGTGATTTAAAACCAGACTGGGGCTGAACTAGAAAAAAGTTACAAAGAATAATGCATAGATTCTCAGACATGTAATCACTCCTTTAAAAACTGCAGCTGAATCCAGAAAGGTATGACTGAGGAAAAATAGGATAAAGATCTGTAACATTTTGAAAAAGAAGCAACAAACTTGGTTAGGAATAATCTTGTCTCCATTTTAACATTAGAACTATGGGCTGCCTCAAAAAGCTTATGAGATACATAATAAACAAGCACTTCTTTTCTCACAGAGCACATTACTACAGTGTTGAATTCTTTGTTATGGCCATTTTGTAAGCCAAAGCCACAACTGCATTCTGAAAAGGGATTCAACAAATCCCTCCTGCACTTAGGCCTGTAGTGGATATTAAATACAACAGTTCAGTTGTACTTGTTGAAGAAAATATTTAAATAGTTAATTACCAGAAATTGAGAGTTGACTGAAAGGAACATCACCCATAGTTTGCTATATTTCTTTAAGCACTGGTGTTTGACACCAATGACAGGATGCCAAAATATGTGGAACTTCTGTTTGGTTCTATAGAGCAGTTCCTGCATTCTTTGTCTAATATGAAATTTATAAATGAGGCAAGATTGAAAAGAAAGGGATTAAACATAGGCAGCAAGGCAGTTTAAAAGATTGGCATGTGCTTTTCTAACAGTTATGCATATGTAAACCCTAAGTCTTTGAGTTATTAAAGAATTTGAGCAAATAATCTTTGTTTATAGTAAAGGAAATCTAAGGTGATTAGCATACATTTAGACAGCTAACTTTTAAATATCATTACTGTATAAAACTAAGTCTATTCAGAAAAATTATGCCTTGAAAATGTGGAAGGGAAGATGGAGATAAACCTGATGCCAAGAGCATATTGAAACCCATGGAAACTAAGAATTATATGGATCCACGCTCCTAGGACCCCAGCACTTCAGTCTTCAGAGTCAGAGCTTTACAGAACAGTTACCTTATACAGGAATATAAAACACCAAACAAATGTCATGAATCATTTGTAGTCTTGGTTCTTCTGCTATTTCACATTGTGAATATCTCTTTCAAGACACTTGCTGCGACAGTGAAAGCAGAGAATCTTGTAGCATGGTCTCTTTCTTCCTGAGTATTGTTCAGCAGATCATGAATGATGAAAATTGGGATGACATAAGAAGGACAATGGAAGAAGAAATTGTTATTTCTAAACAAATGAACTTTGGCAGAGTTGAAATTATCTGAATAAAACAATCAACTTCTGGAAACTATGTGCAAACTATTTTCTATCCCTTTCAAACACTGGACATCATAACTTTAGAAGTCAATAACCAGACATGCCTGCATTAAGAAAAATAGTAGCATGTTATTTATTCAGTCTGTGATAAGTTAGAAAAATGGAAGAAAACCCAACTGTGGGAATAATATTCAGGGTCTGAATTATGGTTGTTCCAAGGTAGGAGATCATTTTCTTTCCTGGCAAGATTGTTACCTATACAGTGTAAAATGAAGAAATAAAAAGATCCATTGCTCTTGCTACAATCATGGGGTCATCTGAATGTCAAAAAAATGATTTCTCTAAGTATTCAGAACTGAATCATCTAAACTATTTGTATTCACAACACTGTAGTCACTTAAACTATTCCTTAACCTTCCTTCTGATTCTTTCACTGATGTACTGTTGGAAGACAGTAAAAAAACAACTTACATTTAATCAAGGCAGGAGTCATTTTTAAAGTGCAATGGTACGAAATGTGTTCTTCCAACTTATAGTCAAATTCACTCTTGGGAATGAGCAGTCCTAGAGACCACTGGGATACTACTTTGAGTGCTTCAGGTTTGATGTTTCAGTAATGCACATTTTTTTTATCTCATAAAGCAGTAAATTTTGAGAAATTAAACTCTGTCTCTTCCATGGCATATTTTCATGCCATGAATTATATTCTAGAACAGTGAAGTTTTGCATTAATACTAATATTTCAAAGTGAATATAATTTGACCTGTCAACCCTGAGAGTGGGATAAGTTTACTACTACTTTTGCAGTAATCACAGAGCAGTATATGTTGGAAAGCACCTCTAGAGGTCAGCTAGTCCAACTTGCCCAGTCAAAGCAGTAACATCAATGAGACATAGTACAATATGTCTGTGAGACAGTCTAGGCATCAGTTGTTTACTAAGCACATATGAAACCAGAATCATATTCTCTATGGCTACATCTATACTAGTAAACTATGGCATGGGTCCACATGTAGCATGCAGCATGGGTCCACAAAAATCCATACCACTTCATAGTTATCCCATTGCCTGACACAGTTCTGACTCACACCAGTAAACACCTCTCTAAACAAAAAATATGACACAAGACAATAACTACAACCACACTAATGACCAGGAGACTGCAGAGGCCAGGGAGTGTTCCCGATAGATTGCAAGAATGAGGTGGCCCAGTTTGAGAGGTAAAGAGAATTTGACTATATGGGCTTAAATTTTGTTGTGCAACGTCCTCTTGGGTTCAGAGCTTCTGGGTTTTTCTAATCACCAGAATATACTCAGCCAGCTGGTTTATCTCAACCAGCTGAATTATCTAACATGACAATTCCTTCTCTCCGTTATCAAACCTAATATTCTTCTATTTTATTAAACTAGTGTGATTAATCACATGCTTGCTGACTTAGTGCATTTACTATGCAGTTCTGAATAAGACTAGTACCATTTTCCACTGCACAAGTGTTTGGATTTTTTGTGTATCTGTATATTTGTGTGTTGTAGATCTTCACTGACATTTCTTTTTTTGCACTTTGTGAGAAAATAGTTGTAGTAGTTAATGCTGTTTGGGGAAAGGATAAATTTATGCTCAGTCTGACAAGGTTCCCTGTTTCCTTTTGTATAAGGACAGCTTTATCCGGACACAATACATTGAATAACAGTTCTTTTCATAGTAAAATTGTTTGCAATAAATATAGGAGAAACACAAGCCCTTTCTACTCATATAACAAAAATTTCTCTAATTTCCCAGTGCCAAGGAAAACTTCCCTTCCAACCCTGTTCTGTCTATATCAGCATTACATTAACAACACTGATACAAATTGTCCGAAGCAGAAATTGTAAACTTTCAAAATTAGAACTTAAAATAAATGTTTTAACTGATTTTACATCGAGGCCAGAGAAAACCATCTCGAAGACCTCATTCACTGCCTATAGCCCAGAGAACTGAAGATGAGCCCGGACTCACTGAAGAAAGCTAATGAAACATGCAAGATTCAAATTCAGTCTGCCTTTCTGAGCACTCTTGTTTTTCCTACTGAAATACTAAGGACACCTACTGTCTTGTCTCAGCCACTAAATCCAATTGCTTCCTTAGAAGTAAGATTCAACTATGAGTCCAGAAGAAGTGGCTATAAAAATATGACTGTGGACAACCACTTGTCTCCCACAAAAAAGGGGTTAAACCTTTAATATATCTTAACTTCCTTTTCTGAACATTGACACCTTCCTTCCTCAAAATCAATGGGCAGAGTAAATAATCATTTACACCAGGTGTCCACACTGACTTAGGAAGTCAGAAAGATAAAATTTCATGTGCTCACAAGGACATATTCTCAGCATTAGGAGAATGAAATAGAAGCATCAGATAAGTGAAAACAGATGTGGTTAAAATGTCAAGTGCAACAGATGTGTGGGTACACGGCAAGCTTTGAAAAAGTTAAACTTTGATCCAGGTTAGGTTGTAGAAATTGATGTTAATCAGGCAGAAACACCAACCTAATTTGGGCCACCTTTACTGTAATATGCTATTATGTATTGTTCTCAATGGGACTACCTCCTCTGAAATATTAACCACTTGAGTGGTGGCAGCATCTCAGCTGTGTATGCTTTATGGTGCGCTCTTATAAACCTGCTCTCATGAACAGCCGGAGTGTTCAGTAAACCCTTTCCTGGTCACATCTCATTTTCATCCAATGGAAAATTGAAGCAGCAGAGGAGAGGGGAGAATAATGTGTAACAAGATACCAGATCTCACCCTGATGTGCAGCCAGCACACATTCAGGCACCATGAAGCAGATCCATGTTCCACAGTTTTGATGCAGCTTATATTTTTTATATCTTCAATTTAAAAGTCGAATACTCTTCTTCTTCAGTCTATACAAAGTCTTCTAAACATATATTTGGATAGAAAATCTGACTTGATTGTGATGTTAGCATTATGACTGGATGTTTCCACATATCTGTTGTGAATTTTGCTTAATCAAAGAGTATGGTTTTTATCTGTGTCTGCTTTTAAAGTATCAGGACAACTTGTCAGCAGTAATAACCCTGAGCATGTGCTTCTAAATGACTGGTATATGTCTGCAGCAATTAAAGGAAGTGCTGTATTTCAGAGGTTCTCTGTGGCGTTCTCTCCACAGGGGACCAAAAAGATCTCAGGTCTCATTTCAGTAGTAGATGTTAATTTGTGCCACATAACATATTTCTCCATACTCACCACACATGCCTTTGTCCCTTGGGAGTAGCACTGGTGCCATGCGGAGCTAAGGTTACTTAAAGAATCTTACTGTTTCACCAATTGCTGGGAGCCAGTACACTCAGCTATGAATATTTGTGGTGTAAAAACTCCACAGCATGTTTGCATCTTTGAGTTATAGCTCTTTCATTTGCCTCAAAATCAGGAGATAGACCTGTTTTTTGTAATTCCCAGGCCTCCATGGAGGTGAAATCTCAGTTCTACCTTGTCTAGTAAAGGTTCTCTTTACTTTCTCATAGTAGACGGAAGATCATTTCATCAGGTGACATGTAATCCTCATATACACCATCTGGATAAGGCAACCCAATCCACCACAGGTTTAAAATAAGTGTCCTGTCCCTCTACAACCAAGTGTTACCCACAGCTGACATGCAGGGTAGTAACAGCAAACTGCAATTTTCAAATCCTGGATATTGATTTCTTGTTACCATTAAGTGTTGCTAATTACGAAGCATATCCATTTCTACCTTTTATTACATGAACATAATCACTCTTTAGTTCATATCACTAAGGACAAGTCATTCGGATTTTAACAGAATTGAAATTTACACTAAATACATATTACTCACCTTATTATGACTTTTACTAGTCTTTGGCCCTGATGATAACCACTGAGGGGAAAAAAAGGTACACCAATATAATTTTGACTCATCCCTTTTCGTATTAGTCAGTAAAACTTCCTTTTTTTTAGGTAAGATCTTATACTGAATGAAGCTGATGGAGGAACACCTTCTGGTGCAAGTGTGGCACTTTAATAGCTCAGATCTTTGTGAGTTATAGCTAAATAAAGCACTAACCTTTAAAAGAATTTCTGTAACTGCTTTTTGTTTTGCAGAGATAACACCTCATACAGTTGTCTTCGGAGACCAAGATTACCTATTGCTTTTATGGGCTTTAAAATCATAATAGAATACCTTTATCTTATTACTCAGCTTAGAATATTCTCATCTATCCCAGCTGTTTTTGGTTTACACTTCGGTTATGCTTTCAAGTTTTTTAGCATTTTTACACCAACTTGAACACCTTGCTCTCTGATTGTATCAACTAGGAAAGCTGAGCACTTCACCGGTGATGAGCAGCATTTCTAACAGGTTAATAGTGCCTCATAAATTTTATTGTAGCATCTATTTTAGTAATAATTTTGTTTTGTAATGCAATAGTATTGCATTTCAATAAGCATCTAAATACTTTTAATAAATACCTTGTTGAATACTGACGGCCCTTTTCAGTGCCCATGCAAATATGATCCTGCTACAGACCCCAAAATATTCTGTTGTATTAAATGTTCTCCTTCATTCTATATATGTTTGAAGTTTGTGCAGCCACTAACTATTTATTTGATAAAGCAAACATGCAATTTGCTTCCGTTGAGAATAAGAGCAGCCATGAGCATGGCATTATCCACTATGCCAAAGAGATTCAGAAATCACAGCGATGATGAATTCTTTGAACATACCAGTTCTTATTCTTCAGCAGTAAGTTTCTATAGAGCATGCAGGGGGGTTGGAACTAGATGATCTTAAGGTCCTTTCCAAACCTAACTATTCTATGATTCTATGCATAAACTCTTTAAAGTATTCAACTAAGTTACATTTTAGATCAGCATTAGAGATAGCAAAAGAGTCATTCTTAACACAAGAGAGAATGCCTGCAAAACGTGAAGCTGTTATGTCAATGCATAGGGTATTTCAATGCATTAAAGCATTTTTCTGAGTCTCAAGCAGTATTTAATACAGCAAAATTTACTTTTCTGTCTCAGTTGATGGTCAGAACTATACTTTCATGGCTGAAATTCTTCAAAAACATTCATGAAGATATTTACCATAATAATTTTTAGAACAAACAGAAAAAATTGTCAAAGCTCATATAACGGACACAGCTTTCTGCAACAGGGAGTATCAGGCAACTCTAAAAATAGAGAATGCTATTAGCTCTGCCTAGAATAACATGCCTGAAAGAAGAATACACATTTACACAGCTGGCTTTACATGACTTTTATTCATACAATAAAACAAAAGGAAATTACCTCTTCTGAGGTTTTATTTTTTTTATCAGGCACTCATTAAATAATAATTAGCTCAAAGTGTAAATGTGTATCATGAGTCATATCTACATATGCATACTTATCCTTTTTGAAAGAGCAATTGTCTCCCTGAGGTGATATGGAACATCAGTGAGCTGTGCACTGCATTAACAATCTTAAAGTTTAGTAGACCCAGTTTCAGCAGCTGCATAAACTTTTTTTTTGGTCTTAAGCCAATGTCAAAGAGGTCTTTCTTGTCTGGAGTGGATCGAAGCTGATTTTGGTTGGAAGTTGTTAACTGAACACTTAGATTTTATTTAGGCCAACAAAAATTTCATGATTTCTTTCACATTTTCTTCCCGACTTCAATCTTTCAGGACCATTTCTTCTCAAAAGCTCTCTCTCTGACTCTCATATTTATTTTTCAAAAAAAAAAAAAAAAAATAGAATAAATACCTCTGTAGTTGTCCCTTTATTCTAATTTTATTCTATGAAGACACTATCCAGGAAGATTCACAGTGCATTTTATTTAATTCTTCCATAGCAAGTCCAAAATGGAATTTAATTGTGTTTCTCTTATCTGTAACCTTTCTAGTTCCTGGAGTTTTCTCCTTCCTTCAATATATTAGAATATGTCCTCATTTTATTATGATGGCAATATCATTTATGTCTTCTTCTGTAATTATTCCATGCCTGAAGAAATGACAAGAGGTCTTTCTGCCAACAGCATTACATAAACACAAGACTTTCTTTCTAAAAGCATAAAAGAAACAGCAGTCAATCAAATACTGTTTTCATGAGAAATCTTTTTTCATTTTTCTACAAACCTTTATAGCCTTGTGAACAAGAAAAATAATACTGGCTTTAAAGGTTGTAATTTAAAAAATAATAAAAAAACCCAAATACAGTCTGAAACCTGAGACTGCTTTACAGTAATTTTTATTTAGGCAACTTTCTTTTTCTTAGCTGTTGACTTACTCAGTGTAAAAAAACTTATTACAAAAGGAAACCACGAAACAGGCAAAAATACTGGTATATATCTTTTGCTTCAAGATCTGAAAGAAAGTGAACTAAATTTCAGTTCATCAGTGACTATATATATAGTGGACTTATATGACTGTTCTTGTCCTGTTTATTTTTAAAGATTCATCTTAGGTTCTACCACATCTCCAAAAATAAATTAGAAAAAAAAGAAAGTTTTGTATGTGTGAGGCTTTTTCAGCTTATGTGTCAGGCTGGCAAAATGCCCTCTCTGAAGATATACTAGAGCCGACACACAATTGTTGCCCTTACCTTTGTTGCTACTGACACTAGAGTCTGAACTCTCCTTGGAGACCTAAAAACAACTTTGATGTGACAATCTGAGAAGTTACCACTGGTATTTTACAAATACTGCAAGGTCACAGATTTTGACCCATACAGAGCCAAGTAAACCTCCGAAGGGCGTTGTGTTTTATAGGGAAAATGTTTTTATTGATTTTCAAATTACACATTTTACTGCAACATAGAACAGAACAGTAGCCATGAAAAACAAACTTTAGATTACAGTAACAAGAAAAGCAACAACAGCCCAAGATGTGTTTAAAAACTAAGTTTGGGATTTCTTTTTTCCCCAGATTCTTTTACACACTATTTTTTAAAATCACAGCTGGAAGATAAAAGCAAAGATAAAAGAATGCAGAATAATGAGAAATCCTTATTTTTTAGCATATACAAATTTGTAAATTGGTAAGCACAGTCTCTTATATTTCTCTCTGAAAACCCAAACAATAAAAAGATATCCCTATACCATGTTTACTGTATGTGGCATTTAGCGTTACTTAAAAGGTCTGAAAGGGTTAATGCTAGTCCTTTAGCATAAATTCTAGTTTATACTTTAATAACAATAAAGTTATATACATAATCTTATAATCTTTTTCTGCATTTCTGTTAAGACAATAAATTTCAGAACTATTTCCCAAAATAAGCATCAAAGTTATGCTCCTCACTAAATTTCAATATGTTTGTTCATTTCAAGTTTGTTCATTTGGATACTCAATGGCAGTAATTTTTAAGGCAATTACCTCATAAAAAGAGTGCTCCCAAACGCATTCATTCCGAGGCTGCTGTTTATCTGTAAAATAGGTCATTGTACTTGTAGATATATATTAATGTCTGGAGAAGTAAACTGAGATTTTCAGAAATTACTTTTATTAATTTGAGAGAAATTAAGGCGAAAAAGGAAATGAGTGTTTTGTTCCTCACACCTGTAGAGCCTCTGTTCTTCTAAGCAGGGTCTTAGCACTGTGTCATAACACAGCTGTCTGTCTCTCAGCTTCATTCTTATGAGCAGTGGATGCACAGCACTCATTAGAAGTAACAGATGAGATTTAAAAATTGATGACTGTTAAAAGCTACTTTAAATATTTATGGAAACATCTTTTCATTAGGTAGAACTAGCGTTAAAAGTCCACAGATAAGATTTAGCAAAGTATTTCCCATTATTAGATTATTGCTATTATTTTCCTGTTAATCCAATAAAAGCCTTTTTTTACTCCTGTGACAGATTTTCCTTGTTGTAGGAAGGATAAAAAATTGTCACCCTAAGCACTAATGTGATACATCTCCAAAAATTCATAAGTATTTAGTTTTTGAAAAATTGTCTTTCTTATGGTTTATTTATTTCAACATGCTACAGTGTCAAAAATAGGAACTTTCATATTCGTCATGTTCTGTATGCATCAAGAGGAATTACATCATAATGGCTGTATTGTATCCAGTTAAATAATTGTGAAAAAATTTTCAGAACAGAAAAATTACCGACACTATGTAATATCTTTCAATGACAGAGACTTGAAAACTGAGGACTTGCAAAAATCCATAAAATTCATCATATTTTTTCAAAATACATAGAAAAACTTTTCTTTACAATAGAGTTTTTGAATAATGTTTTCTCCTTTTCCTGCCTTTAATTATTTTTTTTCGCATTTTGGTACTGAAAAAGCAAACAAGAAAAAAAAAAGTTGAGGATTTTTACATATTCATTGTGTTAATTTGCTAGCTATTTTTAGTAAAGTGTTTGGTGGAAATTTTGCCTGTACCTCTGAAATGTTTCAGTGTAAATGATATAAACTCAAACTGCTCTACACAATTTAAATGTTTTATATTTTTATTAAGAATTATTATTAGATATTAAATATAATTCAAATATTACATATTATCAAATGGTTTTTGTTGCATAGGAAGCTTGATTCT
>JANHGB010006535.1:0-22635 GCA_026283785.1 Coracopsis vasa
AGAACAGTTTAGCTACTCAGACATGTCACTAGATTCCTCTTTAGTGAGGTAAGAGGGTACATAGCAAATTTATATTGCATTAGTGTATAAAAGATAGTTGGAATTACCAGAGTTAAGCCTGACATGGAAGTTTGCAAGTTATCTGAAATCAAGGAAAGCGGTAAAGCTAGACAATAAAGGAAAGGGAAATAGCACGATTTTCTGTTCAGTTGCAAGATCTGTGGACTTATTCTTAGTTTTGAATTAGTTTGTTTGTGGTAGAGAAAGAGAACTAATAGTCTTGTGAAAGTTTTCTACTGAAGAAGGGGGAAAGCATGCTCTTGGTGGTGCCCTACTTTCAGAGGCTACTGAGAGATCGCACTGTGACTGTGATGAATTCTTCATAATAAACGCCAGACTGTCTCCCAGTTATTGTCAATAGGAATCTGGTATGTTGATTTGCACTTACAAGTATTAGAAGGATGATTTTGTGCCCTCTCTTTATAGAGTCTCATTTTTAAGCTACACCTGTACTGTTAAATACAGCAGGACCTGCATGTGTGCTTGAGAGCTGATGTAGTCACCCATACTGTTCCTCCATTTCAAATAATCAGAGGCTAATTTAAAACAATATGCTGCAACCTGTGTTTTTAGGTAGTAATGTCTGGTATTTCTTCATTACTACGGTCTGTTTTCTAGCTCTTGCTTACTCACATTGAGGAAAAAATAGAAAACACTAGAAAGGGGTGGGGTTTATTTTTGTTGTTTTCTTGTTTTGGGGTTTCATTTTGTTTATTTGTTTGTTTGCCTCTACAGCTAGTTATTCTTAGAGCTAGTTTCTGTCTTTTAGGGAATGTTAAGGTGAATAGAGATGGACAAATTTTATCCTAGAACTGGAAGTGCTGATGGAGAGGCGGAAGGGACACTGAAGAAACTGGGTACTGAGATCAGACGAAATTGAGCATAATTACCTAATATGCTGTTTTTGACCCTGCATACAGCTTCACATCTGTATTGAATTAAAGTAAAATTGATCCTGAACACAACCACTGAATTAATGTTTTAGAGCCTATTAGGTATGTCATTCTGTTTGAGTTTTGTGCTAATTTCTTTCCATATGTTTAGGCCCATCATTAAAAAAAAAAAAAATAATAAAAATTCAGTCCTTTACTATGTGTGCATTAAACATGGGAACTGTTAGCATGTCTGAAATAACATCTGTCTTTTTGTTGTTGGGTTCATGAAATAATTACCTCTATATTTCACCAAATACAATTTTGCTCACATGGTGGATAGAGCAGCATGAAGAAAACATAAATAATTGCAGATTAGAGAAACAGAAGGCAAACTGGGTCTAGGTGGCTTTGATGAAAAAAAGGGTTAAGGAGAATAGAAGGTCAACTCATTATATGATGTAACGTTAAAATTATACTTGAGTATACTACAGTTTCTCGCATCCAAAGTATAAAGATTTCTTGTTTAACTCTACAGAGGTGTTTTAAAGCTAGAAACTTTATTGTAAATTATACACATTTTAAAATCCAAAATTATATGTAAGCTTTAATGAGCATGCACTCATAGACTTAGGTATTGTATTTTTTAATTAGTTCAATATTAGTGTATAAATTGCACTTTTCTGGGCAATGTCATGAAGATCATCTATAGATTGCAAGAGAGAAGTGTTACACTCAGGTTTTTTGGGTGAGCATCATGCAGATTGCTGAGCAGTTTTCTGCTATCTGACAAGTCACCATAATGTGCGTGCTTTCAGCAAGAAAGACATCAGCAACCTGATTCGGTACAGGTACCTTGTCCTATTTGAAATGCCCTCAGGCATCCCACTTGGCTTCCACCTTCCACTCCTGAATGGCAGAGATCATATGCAGCTAGGTGCTCTGTCATATTTTCAAGCCCTATGGGGCCACACCAGATATCACAGGACACCTGAAATGAAAGTATCCTATATGCAGGCAACTGAACAGACCTCCTGTGCTTGCAGTTGCTTGTGCCACAGTTTTCCTGTCTCGGGGAACAATAGTATCACTGAAGGCAGTAAAAATTAATGTTTTCCAAAATAGAGCTAATATTTCAAAGCTTCTTGCTTACCTTAATGTACATGTGTATTAAATGCTACTTTAAAAGATGTTCCTTTCTGTAATGTCTGGAATTAATAATGTGATTGGTGCCACTAATAATATTTAGATAATTATATGATTGTGTGATGTCTCATCTGTTTTAAAGTTACTTTAGTCACTGTTCTCAGCCTTGTCTAAACAGAACCAATTTATAATGAGAAAGAAGATAAATCGTGCTGGTTATGATTTGGCATAAAAGATTTTTCTGGCAATACTCATGATTGATTGTACTCTGTCCATGATGCAGATCATTCCAAGTTTATACCAACAAACATCATCTCTCTTAGCAATATGATACATTTCCCTTTGTCCTCTTACAATGGAGTATCAGAAGCTTTCCAATTACCTCATCCACATCAAAAGAGATACGAGTTGTTAAGTAGGTCCCCACAAGAGGTAGCCCTGCCAACTTAACAAAAATGTTCTTCTGAAACTTCATAGAATTATGAAATCACAGGCTGGTTTGGGTTGGAGGGGACTTTGAACATCATCTAGTTCCAACCCCCCTGCCATGTACAGGGGCACCTTCAACTAGACCAGGTTGCTCAAAGCTTCATGGGTGCACTGGAGTTGTGTTCTACTAATACGGATTTTTATCAAGCTTCCTTGAAACTGCTGAAGAATTTAGGAAAAGAGCTGTACTTGGCTTTCCCTTTCAGTGTATTCTACCAGTTTCACTGCTGGAGGGAAGGGTGTAGTTTTTTTATTCCATGTTGAAGGGGTTTTTGTGGTGCTACAAAGGTGCCGTAAATTTGGAAGATAAACAACTTCCTGCACTCGCAGCACCATCACTCTTATAATTAGTCTAATTTTCAACAAAGGCATTGTGAGTTTCCAAGTTTTTATCTGCTGTGCACATGTGTATATCTGTGTGTATATATATGCATCTTGTACATTTCAGTTTAGGTATGCTGCTTGATAGAAATTTCTTTTGCCTTTTTGTATTACTTCTTCTATAAGCAGTAATAGGCTAGCCTTTTTAATCAGTGTTTAAAACCAGAGCATTAAACTCTCATTGATACACAAAATAAGTAATGTTAAAATTAGTTTATTGTTTATAGCTTAGACACACACACATAAAGGATTTGTGAGTTCTTGATATTTTTTTCTCGTATTATTTTTGCCTGTTCCTAATTAATTAAACTTTCTTAATTTGAAACCTTAAAAATAATAAAAAAAAAAAAACAACAAACACTCCAGCAGTTATGTCCAGCATCTGGGGTAGGAGAGAAATTGAAATTTGAACATTATAGCAGTTCATGCTGAGGTAAAAAACATAAGACAACATCTAAGGTTAAATTATCATGAAACTTCTAAGGTTAAATTATCATGAGGTGCAATGATCTCAGTTGCCACTGCTTTTGTGTAAGCAGTTTTGTTAGCGTTAACTATTTCTGGTATCATTACAATACTGGTCATTGTAATGTTCAAATAATAGTATAGAACAAGTGATAGGGCTACTGCTACTGGTACAGAAAATGTAATTTTCCTCCTCTTTTGCTTTCAGACTACAAACAATAAATCACTTTGTTGAAGAGACAATAAAGCACCAACTGGGTGCTGGTTTAATTCATATCAGGGGAGATCTTCAGTAGCTTTCTAAAACAAAGTAATTAGAAAAGGAGATCTTATGTGAAAAAAAATGGATAGATTATTTTTGTATATCTCTTGTGTTCTTACAGGTGTTAATCAGAGTAGAGGAAAAAAGGTTGTATCCTACTTCCATTTTACATCTGAGACATAAAAGTTATAAATCAACTACAACAATTGCAAAACACATAAAGAAAAATCCCAACTGCAGTAAGAATTTAGACATAAATGACTTCATTGTACTGATGAAGGTTATGGTTGTTTAGTGGGGAAAGAAAATAATAGGAAACATAGCAAATAAATGAAAGGAAAGGATGTCTTGGGGGAGGGAAATAGGGAAATGTTTCCTTAATAAAGTCAACACACAGGAATAAAACCAACATCTGCTCCTCGTTTCTCCATTTGATTTCACTTTTAATTACAGAACTTCATAGTTAAGGCAATTTTAGTGGATCTTTAGTGTTTCCTTTATTGTGGTTGAAGCTACTGACCAAACTCCAGAGGCACTGAGCTTGTGTTTGTGCTTTTTTTTTGGGACTTTGAGTTATATTGCCTAACGATGGATCCCGTTTGCTTTTTGAAGGCATGTCTCCTGGGGCTTCCTGGCTTTTGTGTTCTCCACTGAGTTTCAACTCAGTAGCTCCTGATGTTGGCTCTGGTGGATAGGGGGAGTTAATGAATCAATCGTAGAATAATAGAATATCAGGTTGGAGTGGACCTTAAGGATCATCTGGTCAAGCTTTCTAGGCAAGCATGACATAGACTGGATGTCCCAGCATGCTGTCCAGCTGAATCTTTAAAGTGTATAGTGTTGGAGAACCCAGTGGGTAGAATTTAGCACCTCTGTCTTCTCTGTCACTTTCTGAGTGTCTTGAAGTTTATTATGTTGTAAGAAGCTATTTTCATGCAGTATGGACAGAGATGGGGAAAGCTGGAGGAGGTTCATCTGGGGTTTAACTGGATACTTTTGTGGTCAGAAGCAGCAAATTTGCACTGCCCAGAGAAGCCACCTGTAACGTGGTTAGTTATTCTGTCAAGAAAAGATATATTACTGGCTTCACAAAATAGTATTGTAGTATGGCTTCAATTTGACATGCTAAGTGATTAATAGATAGGTGGGGTTTGTTGGTATTTCAGCCAAGTATAATTGTACCATGGACACTGTTGGGGTATGACTGCAGTGATTTGAGTAAGTGAAAGTGCACGTGTTCTAGGGTTCTGTATAGTTAAGTAATCTACCTTGAACAGGTGAAGAGTGTTGTGCCTGCAGGATTTCTGCTCAAGGATAGCAGCACAAAGCTTCATTGACCAAGGACTTCTAGATAATTGTGTTAAGTTTTGATAGCTAGGCAGAGTTCTTTACAGTCATAAACTCTCTTGTAAGAAGTGAATTTCACCCAATTGTTATTCCAAATCCCCCCAAATTATATTTAGGATTTTCTATATTTCTAAATACAGAATTTTATCCTCAAAATCATATACAAAATTGCTATGTGGATTGGTGAGGTTTTGTACTGTATTGTCGTTTCGTAAGTGATGAATTTGCTTCATCCTAAGTAAAAAATAACTGGCATAGTCTTGAATATCTTTATTTTTCATTACACTAAACAATAATACATGTTAATATTTGCAGTATACATGCTTCAGTTCTTAATCAAAGCTCTTCAGGAGATCAGTTTCTGAAGCATCTCTGTTCTCCATACTATACATGATCCTTGGGCCCAGGCATTGCACTGACTCCACTTTTCAGTGTTGTGCTCGGTGTAGCGAGATGCTGTAGAAAGGGATCTAGGCTTCATGAGACTGGCACAATTCACTTTTGCCGTTTGAAATGAAGTAAATTCAGGAACTTGATAATCTCTTTTTTTTAGGACCACGGTATGACACCCACTTTACAAGAGCTCTCTATGTTGTTGTGATTCCCTTGGTAAGCCAACTATCGTCATTGGCCAAAGCAAGATTTTAATTACTTGGGATTACTAAAAAGCACCTTCTTATCATGCATGCTGTAGAGTAAGGTGTTCCAATAAATGATTTTTATGGTTTTGAGAAGTTGCTTCAATAAACCTTGACCCAGTGTGCTATATAACTAAATGATTTACATGAAAGTTCTGGAGGTTACTTCTTACTACTCATGTGTTACACATGGGTTAGTTGCTTTTTTGATCTCTATTAATCCTGTGCACTTAGAAGTGTTCTTCAACTTTATGATTGGGGATTTTCTTAAAATATAATTTATTGTATGCTGCTATGAAAATAACTCCCTCACAGTATCATATTGTATGCATCTTAAAAAAATCACTGAAATGATCATACGATCAAAACAGGTTTATCTCTCAGTATGTTTAATCCTTCAAAGTATATGGCTGTGACATGTTTTATTCCTATGTTTATGTCTATCTCATAAAATGACCTTTTAAATAGTGAGGAACAATCAGTTTTTTCTACTACTTGTGGACGCAGGTGTTATGAGAAAGGTTCCCACCCCATTTATGTGGCCTCTCTGACTGGAAGATTACAATAGTGACTTTTAATGGAGTTGTGGTTTGCAATGGTATATTAATGTTGCTCTGGAAAATCTTCTCTGCAAGCATGGGTACCAGCTTCTGGGGCCATTAGTTGCAGTAGGTGTATGTTGCATCTTGGCTACAGGATGGGTAGAAACGCATTCCGCTTGCTCTGTGGTTAACTGAGCTATCTCTCCCTGCCTCACTTGTTCCTGATATTCTATTTTAATTGGCTATTATAGATTATTTAATTCATGATTGAGTCTCAAACTGGCCCAAGTGTCATCTATAATTGAGAAGTTTGGATCTGTGTTTATTTGTTCAATGAATTTGCATTGTTTTAACTCGCTGACAATTAATTGGACAGCCTAGGTCAAACTCCTGGCAGTGTTTTTTTTTCTCTGCATGATCTCATTCTTACTCACTATCTGAGGCCTCTTTCAGCTTGAGCGTGGAGGGAAAGGTATGCCCTCCAGCACGACATAAAGCCCCAACCATTTCAAGATGGCTGTTTGAGACTGAATGCAGAAGATTTCAGCAGATGGCTTCTAATTACTTGAAATATGCCAAAGTGCTGAAAGGAGTATTTGTATCTTCAAACCTAAGGGGTAGCTGTACCTGACACGATGTGAGTGGCATGTGCATTAATGTACTCATGTCAGCATTTATTCCATCTACAGTTTCTGCCATGAGCTTTATCACAGATAATTGTCTATGATATGAATGGAACTTCTTGAGTATTGTTGTAATAAATCTATAACTAATAAACCTATTACAGAAAGACGAAGAAATTCCTATGCTTTTTAATGGAAAGTAGAAATAAAGAGATAATCTACAATCATACTCATTTCATCAAGAAAGCTATGGAAACTTTGAATTAAAACTATCATTTTGACCTTTTAGTTGAGTTTATTGGCAAGTCCCTTTTTATGATCGTGTGCAGTATTTTTTTTTTCTTTTTGTTAAGATGCAGGGAAATTAATGCTACATTAGTTGCATTAAATAATGTGAATTTTGAGAGAGAGGTATGTCATGCTCACCTTACTCACACTGTTAGTCTCAGCAAGGTCAAGGGACTAATTGTGGACCCAGTCTGACCTAAGCCAGTTGCCGTACATAATTGCATGCTGCCCTGGGAGCAGTGTAAGAAGGAAATTGTGACTTGAAGCGATTCTGTCTTGTATTCTAGGGAGTAGGGTCAAAACTGCCCTCAGTCTCTGCTCCCTCTCTTCCCCTGCCAGTGGGTAGTGAGTCTGTAGAGCTCATTTCCCCTCCTGGGCTGCCATCTGTGATACGATAAACCCATTCACAAAAGAGAAATTAGGGGTTTCTTTCAGAAGGTTTGTCTATCAAACCCTTCTGACTCCTACAGCATACATCTCCGGTCAGAGTATTTGATTTATGAACTAAAATATAATTAAGTATTTCATATGATAACATGCAGATAGTTTTCCTCCACAAAACAGAGATTGTGCTTTTTATTATTTTTCAACTTCCTTGGAGGATCTTGTGTTAATCAAGTAGTAAACTTCTCCCCCCACACTGTTTTTTGTGTTTGATTTACTAGTTCTAAGACTCAGCATGAACCATTTTTCTAAGCAGCTTGCTTAGCCATAGAATATGATCACCAAGTAGAGCTATTACATAAGGCATTCCAAATTCATATGAATCCAGTGGTGTGCCTTTTGGAATGCTTTAACCTCTTCACTTAGATTAACAACTCCCTTTAATTTCAGCTGCTTCCGGGAATAGATCCTAGTTTCCCTGAGAGAAAACTAGCAGTCTCATCAGCACTATCTTGTAGTGTCAAAAACATGTATTAGCAGAGGTAAACTGTTGATTCCTGTTTGTAAGCAGCAGATCACCCCATATCTTTTGGCAGGGGCCACAAGGCGAAGATTTGAAACTTTTAGTGGCAATGAATTCCCAGTCACCATAGTAGATTTCTCTGGGAGTAGACACTTTTATTTCTGAGTATTTAAAAATAAAACATTTGCCCTGTTTAACATTGTAAGTGACTGTGTGCTACTTTAGTAAAATACAATGCGGGTTTATATCTTCACTCTCCCCACCACCCAGATTTAAGTAACACTGGAATTACCTTTCTTCTTGTTACATTAAATAAAAAATAATCTCTCTTAAAATGATTCTATCCAATTCTGAAATAAAAAAGAAAATTGCAGATTGTCCTACTACAATGCAACTTTTAAACCAGAATAAATACTGATAATAACATCTGGTGTAATTGAAACCGGCAGTGAATTTTCCTTTGAGGAACAGTACACAGTTATTATTGCTTAACGACTTCAGAGGAAACATGAAGTTACACGGTTTTGCTTGCTTAATACACAAAGAGGTCTGTAGTAAAAAAGATGTTTTATCTTTCTTTTCTGTTGCCTGGCTTCTCAGGCCTGTTAAATGATGCAATATGGTGGTCTTGTTAGACAATAACAGAAACAAAATTTCTTTACTAAGAATTTCAAATAATCATGTAATGTCATAATTTGCAGAAGAGTTTTATTTTAAAAAGCACTGTTGAAAAAATACTGAAATAAACCATTTCAGCCATATTCCAGTGCCTGTCTAGGCACTATGGGCATTGGTATTCAGAAATTATTATATTAAGAATATTCCATTTGCTTGAAGTATAAAATCCACTGCAATAAAATAGTTTGACCAGGGCTCATTGCACTCTCATTTACACAATGAGAAGCCTTCTTTTTATTGTTTTTAAAAGACATTCTGTACTCACATTGCTGAAGCGCTTCTATACTGTGTCAGAGAAATGTATATGCTTACAAATTAAAACCTTTTATTTAGGTTTAGTGTTTTATATGTGTATTTTATGTTTGCATTAAATGTTTGATAGCAAAGTACAGCCATATAATGTAAAAATCAGCTCAGGAAGAGCAATAGCCACAAATTTTAATAATCACTGTGAATAGTGAAATTTACTTTTATCAGGTGACCCATGAGCAATCCACTCTGCACCACCTAAGCGTTACTTGGACTTTTGATTAAGATCTTGATGTCCCCCTGGGAGGAAAGAGGTATAAATACATGCATAACAAATGTGGTCCTTGAACTTTTATTACGTCTGTGTGCATTGATACATGCCAAACATAACATACTGCAATTTATTCACCTTCAGGCTTCTGCAGAAGCTGTTAGGTTGTATAATCTGCAGAGGATATGGATGGAGAGCCTTTTCTTGCCCAGCTCTCAGACCAGCTCTGCAAGAGGCTGAAGAACCACCTGCTGATGGTATCTTCTGAGTCTGGCTCTCTGAGTATGAAAGAGCCCACTGAGCCTTGGATTTGCCTTTTCTGCATCCCAAGAAGTAAATCTGTCCCTGTGCATTCTCCTTGTACAGATAGCATGGGGAAGGGCAGGAAAAAAATCAGCACTGTCTTCCTTTGTCATTTGTCAGGAAATAGGAGAAACATTTTGGACCCTCCTAGCTATCTCAGGGGTCAGCGTATTTGTGTAATACATGTAGAGTCCAGGGTAGGTACTGAACAGTTGCAAGTCATTTGCCTGAAAATTAATATTTTGACTCTACTGTGCTTGTAAGCTGCTTTATTATGGCTTAGGATAAAGCTTCACAACAATGTAAAACTGAAATTAGCAGGGTATTTAGACATGACAGTGCTAAGCACAGGGTAAATGTCCAGTGACACCCCAGAAGCAGCAGGTCCCTGGCAGGGCTGGAAGTGCGGCTAGGCCTGAGGAGGTATCCCTCAGGTGGGGATGCTTCCCCAGCTGCAGGGACACCCACTCAGTTTGGGATATTATAGCACACCACCAGCAGCAACAGGGTGATTTTTCTTTAATTAAATTTAAACTGATATGCTGAAATTTTCACATATTTGTAGCAAAGATTTTTTCAAAGCATGAATAAGGATTGATGATAGAATTGCAAGAGTTGACGACACTGTAGATGTTGTAAACAATTATTTTTAGCTACCTTTAGAAATTTAACATATTAAACAAGAAATCTATCAGGGATAGATTTTCCTGAAGTGTCAGTTGCATCAGCTGGCACTTGTAGTGTACTTTTTCTGGAAGTCACACTGTAAACAGAAATGCAAAGTACATATGAGAAGGAAATCCTTTTCCTGTGAATTGTCCAGTCAGTCTTACATTGTTTGAAATTACCATTGCCACATATTTACCATCTTTTCATTTCATATAGGAAGGTTGTGAAACTTTGAAGAAGCAGCCATTAAGACTTCATTTTCGATTAGATAATTGTATCTGTCTGCTAGCATTTTCTTTTGCAGTTCAGTACCAAAGTGAGTCATGAGTCTTTTCTGCTAGTTAAGTACATGTGGATATTATCAGAAGCAAATGATAATGTATAATAACTTTGGTTTTATGTAAGTACTGCTTTAAATTAATTAAAGAGTAGAAAGAAAGATCATGAATTACCTTTAGTAGTATCTGCACATATAACACATTTTGCAGTTTCTGTGTGTGGCAGACATCTATATTCAGAAACTAAATGGTGAATAACAGTCTGACTATGAAGAAGCAATTGCTAGGATCAAAGTCGCAATCAATCTCTATACTGATCATTTTGTATTTGCACGGTGACTTCACCCTTATTTGCCATAACATAGCCATGTGCAATAATAAATATCTTTGTACTTCATTTTAGTTTTAATTTTAAGTAATTACATCCAGCAGATGTCTTGATGCACAAAGGTATCATGTAACCCATGTAATTATAGTTTCTGCCTATTCATTTATTAGCTACACGTACAAGCAAGAAGTAGGTCTGTATTTTTTCAAAATATATGCTTGGTAAGCACTAAATTTAAGATTTACAAAAACATTATCAATATGTTCTAATTAATATTTGTTCTTTTCCTTAAGCTATTATAAGAATACTTAATGCACAGCCTAAAATTAGAGTTGACAATTGCAAATACAATCCAACCAACATAGTAATAAAATCAATACTTACATTTCCCTCGGGGCCACTATTTACTGTTTGTTGTGCCATTTCTGTAATGGAATGGCAGTTATGTTTGCAGAAACCTTGTAACTATGATTTTTATATTTTAACTAAAAGCAGCTTTCCTGAAGTAGTATGATTAAAAAAGAATCTGGAGTCGCTTTCAGAAAATTGCTGTAAACATTTTGTAGCCAATTTTAACAAAGACTAAAAACAAACATCTTTTCATAGTAAATGTCACTGAACTCTAAGATGAATTATTTGTAATGTCTAAACTCCTTCAAGTTGCATTGCAATAGGCATTTGCCTTAATCTTGAAATACTTGCCTGATTTGTTTTTAGTTTCATTTACTCTGTTCAAATTATTCTTAATCACTGAAAGCTCATTCCTGTGTGGAGGTCTGCAATGTTCTCAAAGCATACGAGGGAGTCTGGCAGTTTATTTGACTTAGCAAATTAAAATAGTGGAGGAAAGTATGATATCTGAGATGAGTCATAGCAGCTGTTGCACAGATCTAATTCCAGTCTTTTGATTTGGTACTTCTTTCCCTGAAGTTTATCACAGCAAGTGTTTTTGTGCATTGTGATGTAACTATATAGCAGAGAAAGCAAGGTATAGTTAACATTTTTAGTGCATGCAAGTGTTGCATATGTTTGCATATTCAGTTTAATATTTCTCTAATGATCTCTGACAAGAAGGGTGGCCATATGAACGAAAATCTGTGAGTTACCACAGCTTAATAATTTGTTCTTTATGTGGTTCTGCTGCTCATGCAGTGTGTTCTTGGTGAAGCTTAGAGTAACAGGTTCTGTCGTACAACATGGCTGCTTTGGCTCAACTATCACGGAGTTATTATTAACTCTAATTATTAATAAGTTATGGCCTTTGATCATCTGGCCATATCCTAAACTTCTGCTTTCACTGCCACTCTGCAACTATTATTTTGAATAGCATTCATACAAGCAGTTCACTTGTAGTCTGCATCACTGTCTATTTATAGATGCTGTAAGCACATTGCATGTCAGGAACACTTGAATATCCATTCCATGTGAAAATGTTGACATTTCAGGATCTGCCTTTGTTCCACTTGTGGTGATATGCCAAAACTGCAAGATACAGGATGCAAAACAAATCTTGAAATTCATTTGAAAGCACTGGAATTAGAAATGCTTTGTTTCAATAATCTGGAAAGTGTACAGATATTGAAAAATGTGTACAATAGTAAATCTACACATGTATAACATAAGATATAAACAAAATATGAAATGAACTGAAAAAAAAAATTTCAGAACAAACTGGAAGTTCAGGATAAGGTAGTATAGTCCAGTTCTGACTTTTTTCTTTTTTTTTACCTTATGTTACAAATGTTCCTAGTAACTTTTCTGTTAGGATGCTTTTAAAAAATATTTTGGATATTGTCTTTTACATGTATATCGAATAATATGCATATATGTATGCATAGTACAGTTTATATATAGCCTGTGTCTTCAGTAATCACTGTTATAACTTTGTAAAATTTTAAGCTGAAGTTTTTATCTGAAATATCTTACATTCTGCCCTTAGGCCGTTATTCATTGTTCTAGGTCTCAACAGCAGCAGTGATTCAGCTTCCACAGAAAATGGGTCAGGAGAGAAACAGGAATTATTTAAAGTATTCAAATACTTGGTTTAATGCTTCTGAGCTTTAGAGGAAGGACTTAAAATTTCTCATAGAGATGACACTAGAATACATGGTTTTGATCACTTGAAAATCAGTCTGAACCTGGCTAAGACAGAAATTCGTGCAATTTTGTTTCATATGTCCATTAGACTTGTTGAGAAACTTGCTGCTCTATTGTGGCTGCACTGGTATGGTCTGGATACACAGGTCTCCATGGTCCAACTAAACCTGCTCTATAGCAGTTTTGTAAGAAAAGAACATTGGTTTGGACCTTCTGATTTTGTTGTCTGAATTATATTGGTACTAGCAGTTTTAGCACTTCATGACTGTTATTATAGAAGAAAGCCTTATAGTTTGTATTTTTGGATTTGACAGGTGTAATTCCCTGCATTTTACTAATACAATGCTTTATAACATCCGTGAAGGATACTGTGTTTCTCAACAAACTTGCTAGATTGCCCAGAATAGGTTACCAAGATCACTCTGACTTCCACACATCGCAGTAGAACACTTTGTGTAGATCTGATGGAAGCTAGATTAATCCTGTCATCAGAAAACAAACAAGCAAGTAAACAACCCCCCCTACCCCCATGTACTTTAAAGTCTCTCCCAATTTTATTGAATTCCTCAAGTCTTTGAATTTGTTTTATGCAAACTGACAGTACTTAGTGGCATCAGCAAACTTCGTTTTCATTAATATTTGACCAAAGAAATTGTGTGAACAGAATCCTAGACCCATTCAAGAAAACATATTTTGAAACAGGATATTGAAAATAAAGTCCATAGGACAACAAAAGTCAGTTTACTTGCTGATGTCAGCATTTGTGTGTAGTGATAAAGCCAAGCTCTTTTCATGATAAAGATAAATTCATATCCATATCTTTAATAAAAAACAAAACTGATGTTAGCTTTTCACATTAAAGTCAGAAGCATCTTTGTACCTCTTCGCAGAGACCTGATTGTTAGAACAAAAGTTATGTCCTGTTAAGAAAAAAAATTAATCACTCAAGTTATTACTTAGGGTGTACTGTGTATTCCAAGCTCAAGCTTTATACGGAAACCTTTGAAGAGGCTGCCTATACCTACCAAATGTTGTAATTGATACAGAATCATTGCTATACAACAGCTGCAATAACAAGGTGCTGCTGCCTTTACTTTAATCTCCTTCTCTTTCTGCCAGTTTATTATGTTTTGAATTTATTCTTTTGTAGATCTGTGAGCTATCTTTCTTATGGAAATTAATCTTTTTAAAAGATTTGTACTCTCATTTTCAAACACTAATACATTCATTCAAGTATCCCATTATTCAGAACCAGCTGGCTTTTTATCTAGTGATATTTACTTCAAAAAGCCAAGTTAAATGGTATCATAGATTAATTCTCAGGGCACAGGAAAGCTTTTTTAGAGAAAAAGAGATTTGGTAATTACTTAGAATATCGCAATAAAATCACAGAACATGTCAAAAATGCGTTATATAATCTGTCATAATACGAAACTTCAAAAAAAAAGTTAATTCACTGAATTGAACATAATATGTGGCATCAGTATATGATTTTTAAGTGGAACATTATGTAAGGATAAAACTTTCCTGTGATTTATAATAAGCTATGTCATGATTTTTAGTTATGTATTTTTTCCTTGCAGAAAGCACTGAAACTTCAAAAAAGGGCATTATCCACTGAAATTTCTTACATGAATCAGACTGGAAATAAGACATATTTTACAATTCAATTTAAGATCCCACAGAGACAATAATGTTGCAAGCTGTGCATTTTGCAGAGTAATATAGTAATGTCTAGTTTGCATTTTTGAAAAACTAAATTAATCACACTTTATTGAATATGTTGAAGCAAACCTAAAATTCATCTATTATTAAAAACCTTGTGCAACAAACACAAACTATATTTTATACATAAAGGACAAACTCATTTATTCATTAGGTTAAAACACTTTGAGTTTGCATTTTGTAGCTGTGAAAGAAATGACATTTGCTATCTGTTCTCCTTTTTAAATTTTTCAAAGTATTATGTTCAGAGTAATCTGCTTGAAAAATTGTACTAATACTTCAACACAGTATCAGTCTTGAAGACTGCACAGAAATCCTTGTGGAAACTAAGGGTAGTCTTGAATTTTATGTTTCCTGAATCGCTTAACAGGACAAATACTTTGTTATCATCTGTCTCATATTTAGATAATATATTTTATCCCTTGATAGATTAACCACAAGATAATGAAGTTTTTAGTCAATTCTTAGCATTTGCACATCCTTTGACCTAACATGCCTTGGCACTACTTTGAATTAGAACTTGAATCTTTGTACTCAGCTGTGCTCAGACTGGTACATAAAAGCAACTAGGATGAAATTTAGATCCTAGTCAAGTCTCACCAACTTCAATTTAAATGAGATTTTAGTCTTAATCTTTTAAAGGGAAAGATACTTAAAAATTATTTTAGATGTTTTCCTGCTACTGAGTATAATTGTGGAATTATTGTATTCTACATCTTGAAGGGCATGTAAACTGTATGCCAGATTTCTGTGCCAAATGTCAGGTGCTACTACTTATAATTCCATTTCTAGGAATACCACTCTAAGTTATTCTGGCCTTTAGGCCAAATTTGATTTCTAAGATTTGATTTTTAGGATAATTGTTGCCTGTTAATGGTTTGTCAGTGTATTTATGTCTTGATGATTTAAAAGTAAGAAATGCAGCTTTTTAATTTTTGTCAGAAATCTATATTGATTATATAATAGACAGACTGTTCGGGAAAACAAAGCTTTTAAAAAAATGTTCAAGTGGAGACCTCATAGCAGCCTTCCAGTATCTGAAGGGGGCCTATAAGGATGCTGGGGAGGGACTCTTCATTACGGACTGTAGTGATAGGACAAGGGGTAGTAGGTTCAAACTTAAACAGGGGAAGTTTAGATTTGATGTAAGGAAGAAGTTCTTTACTGTGAGGGTGGTGAGGCACTGGAATGGGTTGCCTGACGAAGTGGTAAACGCTCTATCCCTGGCAGTGTTTAAGGCCAGGTTGTATGGAGTCTTGGGTAACATTGTCTAGTGTGAGGTGTTTCTGCCCATGGCAGGGGGGTTGGAACTGTATAATCTTAAGGTCCTTTAACAACCCAAACCATTCTATGATTCATTTTCAAGATGCAAGAATCTTAAGTTAGAATAAAAAAAAGTTTTTAGAATTTGGAAAAGCAAACACAATTTTTGCATAATTTTTCCTCGAGCATCAGGAGAACTTCTGGCCCTTGTCAAGTGTTTTAATTTAAGGTCTGTGCCTAAAGAATTTACAATCTAAAATCAACATGGTTGCTTTTCTGTACTTAAGCAGCATGTATTATAAAGGATCAGCTTACTTGTATTTTCCTATATGCAAGAGTAATAATAAGTTTGATAATGCATTATGCACAATTTTTTCTTCTTTGTACATCCATATTAATTGTGTCTGAGAGAGGAAGAGACTGCTTAGCCCCCACTGAGAAGCACTTAAAGGACATTCCTGAAAGCATTCTCAGATTAGTTTAGTTTTCAAGAAAATGACATGGGTTTATAGTCCAGTACTTTAGGAGCATCTGTTGTGGTTTCTCTTTGTGCTGTGATGAACTAAGTGGAGATTGGGCTGTGCTAAAGGTGGACAGATATAGTGGTTATGATGACCTGGTATTTATTATTTATTTATTAGTGATAATCCCAGAATAACAGTCCCTGAACATGAGATTGTCCCAGCAACTCTTAAAAGATATTTGGCACTCTGCTTTGTCTGACACTTTTATCAAAGTACAGACCTGGAACCCTTTTCTTAATATTGTAACAGGAACATGAGATAACATGCTCACCTGCTCTTAAAGGGACAGCACCATGGTTCTTCGGGTTATACCAAGAGAACGTTTTTGGTAGAAGCTCATGGTTTCAGAATAACCCATTCAACAGTGTGTCTAGCATTGTGCATTAATGAAAACACTAGTCAAAGATTTACATCCAAATCCTTTTCATCTGACATGAGACAGCTAAAAATTAGCCAACTTCTCTGTAGATAATAATGCTACATAATGATGGATTGTATGTAATAAAACACACTGCCAGCTCCAGTATAGGAGAACAATTTCAAGCAACTTTCAGGTGCCTTGCCACCATAATGGTATCCAGACAACCAGCTGAGATGATTTCATGTGGTTTCAGGAAACTTAGGATGAGTGATGATCTACAAGTAGCTGAGCTGGACAATGTAAAATGCTAATGCATAATAACATCTCTGTGTTTGTAGGGTTTAAGTCTGAGGGACTGTCCTGATTTCAGCTGTAACAGTTATTTTATTTCCTAGTAGCTGGTGCAGCGCTGTGTTTTGGCTTTAGACTGAGAACAATGCTGATAGCACACCAGTGTTTTAGTTGTTGCCAAGTAGCACTTACCCTAGTCAAGGACTCTTTAGTTTTCCATGCTCTGCATTGAGGGAGGGGCACAGGAAGCTGAGAGGGAGCAGAGAAAGGGCACTTGACCCAAACTAGCCAAAAGGATGTTCCATACCATGGCACGTCATGCTCGGTATGTAAACTGGTGGGAGTTACCAGGAAGGGACCAATTGCTGCTTGGATCTGGCTGGGTATCGGTCAGCAGGTGATGAGCAATTGTATTGTGTATCACTTGTGTTTTCTGAGCTTTCATTTCTTCTCTTGTTGTTTCCTATTATTACTATTATTTTTATTGCTGGTATTCTTTCTATTATCAATATATTTTACTTTATTTTAGTTATTAAACTGTTCTTATCTCAATCTACAGGGTTTACACTCTTTCGATTTTCTTCCCCATCCCACCCTGGGGAGGGGGGAAAAAGGAGGTGTGAGCTGTGTGGTGCTAAGTTACCAGCTGGGTTTAAACCATGACAGGGACTTTACACCCAGAAACATCTAAATTGATTTGGTGTTCAGAGGACCAAACATAGGCCGCTGAGAAGCCATCTAGCCCAGTTTCTTGTTATGTAATAACCATCACTTATAGAATAGTCAAGAAACTTGTCCAAAAAGCAGAATGCATGGGAACGAAGGTTTTCTTTGCAAAAGGTACCCAAAGTTCTGACCTGAAGAATATCATTACTAATTGAGTCAAGGCAGGGTGAAGGAAAAGCACTTTTTTGTCTATGTATGTACCTTTTGCCTCTCCTGTCATGTACCTCCCCTCATCTCTGACCAGCTGAATTACTGGTCATGAAGGAAGATTGATAGAGCTAAGCAACATTATAAGACATGTGCTTATGTCTTCCTGACCACTGAAAGAGTATACCATCCTGATTTTCACTTGGTGAGAAGGATCTGCATGCAGATTCCTTACTAGGAATTTTGTCTAAGACAGTTAGAAATATTGTTTAAAGTACAATTAAAAGATCTGTGTGTGCTTCAGAAATCGGTTTGATATAAAATACTAGAATGACTATAATATCTATAAATTCATGTGGGGTTCGTGTAGTTCAGAGTACTAAATCTTGGTATAATAGCTAAGGAGAATTTTCATGCCCTAGAATTTAATATTAAAAAGGGAAAAAAATAAAAAAAAGAGACAACTCTAAAGCCAATATTGAATAAGTTATCATAACATGCTATCATTTAATGACAACAGACCTTGGCTTGGCTCTTTTATCTCTTTCACAGTAGGTGAAAATTTTTTGCCTCTAAAGATGCTGTTGGTAACAGTGGTCCAGACCTCTTCAGAAATAGAGAAAGATAACATAAAGATAGTGATTTTTTCATTCTAAAAGTGACCCCCCCCCCAAATTAATTAGGTAGTAGTTACCCACCTAATCATAAAAATCCAAGAAAATATCTAAGAAATTTACTGTTTAAGACATACCATTTTCATATTCCTACCATTTTAATCCAATTTCCTACTTTTGGCTGCTTTTGCATTAAGATTTTACCTTTGATCATATTTGTAAGGCTTCAGTCAGAAAAATGGCAGCAGTTGTAAATGGAGTAGTGTATCAATATGTAAATAAATAGGATAATATTGGTAGACTAAATCTGAAAGAAAAATGATCCTTTCCACATAAAGAGCAGTAATTGTGAAAAGCACTTACAATTGATATGCATTTATATATGTCTTCCTTATTGATTGAAATTCCTTGTAGTCTGTTGCCTGTATATTGTTTCTTACAGTAATTTTCAGACTGTCACCCTTTGGGGACAGAACTGTCCACCTGCTCTATCACATATTATTACTATTACTGTTAATACTGGTCATACTAGTTGTCATTTTTTTTCATCAGCATCCTGAGAAAATAATAAATCATTTGTAAGAACAGTTTCAGCAGTCCAGAAAGACTTGGGGTCCATGACCTCTTAGATAGATAGGACTTCCCTTCTTTTACTTAAAGGATGGCATGGTCATCTGTCTTGGGACATGGAAATAGGGAAAACAAACCTAAAGACTTAAGATCCCAATGAAGGTGCTGTAGCATAATGGAGTACCAAATAACAGCTGAGCTATAATAATGATTCTTAGTCTGCTTCTAACACCAGATAATACATGTGTTAAACCTCAGTGAAGGAAGCATGATTCACAGAATGATTTTGTTCACTAGGCTGCATGTACTGGATTTTGAGCTGGTTGACATATATGCTCTGTATACAAATCCAAATGTATGAGAGAGAATATTTTTTAATAAATTTCTAGCTGACAATTTGTTGTATTATTTATGTATTTACAGGTGTGGTTTGTGTGTATTTGTGACGTAGAGATGTACACACAGATACATATGAGTTCAAATAACACGGAAATGGTGAAGCTGTGCATCTAAAAGCTAGAAAAAAGGAATCTTAGTAATAGGAATGATCACAGAATTACATAACGGTTAAGGTTTGAAGGGATCGTCTAGTTCCAGCCCCCTGCCATGTACAGGGATGTCTTCCATTAGATGAGGTTGCTCAAAGCCCTGTCCAGCCTGGCCTTGAACACTTCCAGGGATGGTGGATCCACAACTTGCCAGGCAACATATTATTATTACTATTCTTATTATTATTTATTCCTAAAGGGGGCCTATAAGAAAGCTGAAAGGGGATAGGATGGGGGGGATGGCTTGACAGAAGTTCTTTACTGTGAGGGTGGTGAGACACTGGAACGAGTTGCCCAGAGAAGTTGTGGATGTCCCATCCAATATATTCTATGATTCTATGATTCTATGTTTGCTCTTTTGTTATGAGCATTGTTAATATAGAATTAGGTGCTGTAAAACTCAGACTAGAGGCAGCAAGGGTCAGAAAGCATGCAGAATTGCCTACATCAGACTAGTGTAGATGGTAAGCACAAACTTCCATCTAAATTCATATCTTCTGCAAAGCTTAGGCAATTGTCCATAGGCCTGAATCACAGAAGCTCAAACCTTCATCTTTCTTCTTGTGCAGCTTTCTGATCTGTCTGGTTTAGTTTTCATTGTACTAAAAATAAAGCCTGTTATACTGAGCCTGTTATACTGATTATACAGAACAAAAAATTGAATAACGATAGCTGCTTTCTTTATAAACTGAAGCAACAGGGGATCTTATGCTACAACAACTTAAATGCATATTTCCCAGAAAATATTCTAAACATGAAGTTATGTACTACTCAGCCATCTCACCTGTTCCTTAAGCATACAGAAAATAGTCATATACACAGTTGCATGCAATGAGAATATACAATAATATAATTATCTATTAAATGGGATGTTTTTATAAATAAACACATACAAATGTAATCAAGATGTTTACTAAACAGTTTGTGGTGTTCATCATGGTGAAAGATTAAAAATGTAGTTTTCTGCTGATTTTGATTGTCTTCAAATAGTTCATTAGTCCTCGTATTCTGAAGTCTCTACACCAAGGGACTGGCTGTAATTCTAGCTTTCTGCTCTAAAGTTGACATACTTGCCCAGATGTATGTGACCGTAAATGTTGTCCAGTTACCATTTTCCTGAGTACAGCGTGTACAACTGCATCTAATTTTTTAGTTTTTTCTGTCAAAATTTACTTCTGCATATCAAAATTGAAGTCTTAGAACACCGTATGAATGTAAAAATAAGCTGTATGTAACCTATGAAAAGAGGACATGTTAGGTATTTGTGAAAGGATACAAAAGGAAAATCTATTTTTAGGTAAATGTCATATGGCCTGTAACTGAGTTGCTGAGCTTTCACCTCTCTTGGAGAGTTTCATTATTCATTAAATTACATTTTTAAAAAGCTTTTCCTGTGTTAATCTTTTTGGTGGCATAATGAAGGATTAGTATAAAATATAAAACATATATTCCATGAGATTCATTGTCACTATTAAAAAAATTCTTTCACTCATTAGTTTATATAAATTCAGTATTTTCTGATTTGTGATTAAGCATATACTGTGATATTCAGTATGTGGGATTCCATCAATATTTTCCTGAAATTAACAGTTTGTACTGCAGTTTTTATCAGAACATAAATATGAAAGGGGTGAGTAAAGTGGGTACAAATCAGGTTTGCAGTGCAAAGTGCAGTTATCATTTATCTGCCATTTTGAAGAAAAAAACTATGCAATAAAATTGAGACAGTGAACGAAACAGTCAACATGATTGAGGCTAAAACCTGTTTTACAGATTGCTACTGTTGTCTGCAAGGAAGAAACCATACGTGATTTCAAAAGGTTCTCTTGGCTTCTTCTTTATATATTTCTGTGGGAAAATGTTTATCAAAAAATAGATTTTCCTCCCCGCCCCGAATTTGCTGCTCTATAATGATAATAGCAGAAATACAAATACCAGACTTATCAACCACACTGTGTTAGAGAAAATTATAAAAACCTTCAATTAACAGGCCACATTGCTCATGGCCTATTTAATAGAATAAATATGACTATATAGCCAGAAAATAAGAAGGCAAGTTTTTGGTTTTGTTCTTGGTTTTTGTTGTTGGGATGGGTTTAACTTGGTTTGTTTTGTTGGTTTTAGGGGGTTGTGGATTTTCTTTTTTTTTTTTTTTTTTTTTGTTGTTTTTTTATGTTTTCTTTTTTTGGGGGAGTGAGGGGGGAGGAATCCTTATCTAGAGCAGAATACACAGTGTTCCAGAGAAGTCTTGGGAAACATTATTTTCCCTCTATCATAGTACTTGCTATACTGATCGCTTTGTGATCTCAGAAGAGGTAGTAATACTTCTTTTTTTTTTAAGTCCTAATAAGATGAGACAGGTGCTGTTTACATATGACAGAGGTTTTCTCGCTTTCAATGATGTACCAGTAACATAGAGGTCTTACAAAAGCACCTTTAGCTGTAGATGTCTGTCCTTTATAAAATCTCACAACACTGATATATTGCACATAAATACTACAGCTGATTTTAGAAGACTGAATTATACAAAAACGGAATCACAAATTTGTAGCAATTGAAAGTCTAAAGCAGCAGGATTTGATTTGGACAGTTTTATGAAGAGGTTTCCTATCAGGATACTAAGATTACCACTTTTTAGCACACTGATTATGAATATTTTCCAGTGGACATAAATAGCCTAGATAGCAAATAGTCTACTTCAGAAAAATGAGCCAACACAGCTGATACTGATGCTTTGTTTTGTAATTGTTGCTGAGATACAAATTGTTTCAGCAAACACAGAAGATAACAGCTAGAGTAGGGGACTGAAAGAAGATCAGTAGAAGAAAGAGAGAGAGAAAGAGAGAAGTAAAGGAAATTAAAAGGGAAAGGAGGAAGGGAAGGGAAAGGAAGGGAAGAGGAAGGAAGGGAAGGGAAGGGAAGGGAAGGGAAGGGAAGGGAAGGGAAGGGAAGGGAAGGGAAGGGACCGGGAAA
>JANHGB010006537.1:0-29311 GCA_026283785.1 Coracopsis vasa
GAACAGTGGGGGTAGGCTGTGGCAAGAAAAGAGTGTAGTGCTGTGAGCTATCCAGAGAAGCTATCAAATGCAGACCATCTTCTGGTGTCTGTGCTGACACGGGTGCTGCTGGCTCTCTTAATGAAAATGGAAATACTCAGAACCTCTGACATTTGGGCTGCTCTCCTCACAGTGTCTTCCACTTCTTCCTCTGGAGATGCATGCTCTTAGCGAGGCTGGTATCATCTCATGTAGTGAACAAGCACAGAGCTTTCATGTGCAAGTCAAGTGCAGCATCAGCAAGGCCTTTTCTACTACCTACTGCTTTGACACTATCCTCTTTGCTTCTCTGTGCTTTCTGGCCTAATCTCTGGCTGTTGTCTGCAGGGCTAATCATTGCCTGAGCTGTTCTGTAGAAAAGCAAGTAGCCATCTGGTCAGAGATCCCTGCAACTCATCTGCAGTCAGGTGTACCACGAGGAGAATGACTGCCTCTATGCAGTTGGTCAATGGTTGCCTGAGACTCATCCAGTCTTATTCAGGCTCTTTCAATAGATCTGTGGACAAGTGTCCTTTCTGATATTAGTGCTGAAGCTGAAGCATATCTGCAGCTCTTTCTCTTCCTTAGTGACATTTTGATCAAATAGTATTATCTTTGGTAATTTGTGGGGGGGAAAATTCTTTAACTTCCACTCCTGTTACACTGTCACCACTGTTTTACCTGTCTGGAATCAGCTGCAGGGTCATGTAAGCAGCCACAGACTGTTCCAGGCTGCAGTGTAGGCCAGAGAAAGCAAACATGGTTGAGCCAAATTTCTTTTTAATTTGAACCACATGTTTGGTTGGCCTTAAAAAAAAAACAAAAAACAAAAACCTCTAAGCAAAATGGGCAACATTGCCTATTTTCTGTGGATTAGGGGTTACAGTAACCATATTTTAGCCTGGTGGGGAAAGCAGTGACAATTTTGTTGAGTTAACTTGAGCTAAAAAATATTCTGGTGCAGAACTTCCATGTCATTTGGAAATTACAGTATAATTAATACCATGAAGTCTTATTTGGTAACATGTAGCAAAACTATTTCATTCTTGCTGCCTACTTAGGGATAAAGGAGGTTTTTATACTGTACAAATCATAGAAAGGTTTGGATTGGAAGCAGCCTTAAAGATCATCTAATTACAACCCCCCTGCCACAGGCAGGGACACCTTCCACTAGACCAGGTTGCTCAAAACCCCATCCAGCCTGGCCTTGAAAAGAACCAGTCATTCATGTGAAACGCTGAGAAATACATCAGCATATTTTTGGGTGGCAAATGAGGGTGCCTTTACAGCCATTACAAACAGGCTGGCGTATATTCTGTACAAAGTTAATCACCTTTCACAGTGATGAACTAGCTGAAACTACAGCCCCAAGGTGTATTTGGGATAAAAGAAATATAAATCCACACTCATATGCTTTTTTTGGTTGCTATTTTAGAGAAGGAAGAAACCAGTATGAAAGAGCTTTTCACATTTCATCTAAAGACCCTTTCGGAGCAATGTACAGGTAATCAGTATATTTATAGAAATTTTATTATTCTTATTGTAGATAAAATTAATGTTTTTAATTATGGCTCAGGACAATTAAATATGATTATGTGAAAATCCCACTCATCAGAACTCATCACACAGCATTTTCCTTTCTCAACAGTATCCATTACTGGGACATTGTCTAATATTTTGGGTAGAAGCATATAATTTCTTATTTTGAAAACATATCACAGGTCTCTTGCACAGAAAGAATGGTATTTGAAGGGGGAGGGGGCATATCCCTTGGATGCCTGGGAATTAGCATAATAATATACTGTTGGACTTCACTAGTCTTAATTCCATATTTAAGTGCATGAATACATAGCTGTACCCTTCTGCTAGGTAAGTTTATATATCAAAAGAATGTATTTTGTATCAATAAAAATAGAGATTAGTGTTTAACTAAAACTTCTAATAACATTTCTATGATAAGAATCACCAAGGGTATTGTAAATTACCTGTGCTGTGTCTGTTTGCATTACTAGATCAGAAGAAGAAATGCTGAAATTCATGGCTGGCCAGAACTCAGTATGGAGCATATGCGGCAGGGATGTACTTGTTGCATTTGATCTTTCCCCTTTCAAGCAGACCTATGACCTGGGAGGTGAGTGTCATTAGATCTTCTCTACAAGCCTCTGAACTGTCTTCTGATAGTGGCCTCTCCTGTCCCTCCTCTTCCCTTTGGGCAGCATGTGGTGAGCAAATGTATCTTGCCAGCTTCCATGAGGCTGAACGCACTGGGTGCGCTATTGTCTGCATCTCTTCACGGAGAAGTTGCTGAGTAAGTTGGTTTTGTGTCAGCACCGACCTTCTTTTGCTTTCTCCCTAAAGGAGGTGGAGGAGCTTTGGCCCGGGAGTATGTTTCTTTGTACCCAAATTCCACGGTTACAATTTATGACCTGCCAAAAGTTATACAAGTGGCCAAAAAGAAATTTGTTCCACCTGAGGAGCATCGTATCACTTTCCACGAAGGTAGGTGTGGGCAGTGGTGTAGTGTTGTCACAGCTGTTGCTCCTGAGCCCCTTGTCTCTGCTGAGAGGTACCACACTGGAGGCTCAGGTCTCCAGTTGCCCCTTATGTGGGCAGTGTCCCATATTGCAGCCTCCTCAGCCCAGATCTGCAGTTCATTGCTACCACAGGGCAGTCCCAGTTATGCATCTGCAGCTACCTTCTGTCAGAGACAACTCTGTCATTCAGCAACCCAGAAACACAGAACTATTTCATTTCTTCAGAACAAGGGTATTTTAACACAAAAATAAGAGTAAAAAAAGTCCTGCAGTTTTGAAAAACTACCATACCATGTTACAAATCTTCCTATCACTCCCTTTTCTCCTGCACAGACCTCCTGGCTGATATGTGGGATGCCAGGCCTGCTCTGAGCAAGGGGTTTTCCTTCTCTAGGAATGATTAATTACTTTAAAGTCCTAAGAGATGTCAGGCTTTGAATGTAAGTGAGCTAGTCTATAATTTTCTTGCCCAGTTCATAGTCTTTGTCTTAGCAATGGTCTTTGCACCATGATGACCATGAGTGTAGGGAGATCTAACTTCAAATGTTTACAAAAGTCTTCAAAGTGTTGTAATGACAATACTGGTTGAAGCTCAGAGGGAGGAAAGAAGCCTTGAGGAAGGGAGGGAGTATATAAAAGCAAAGATGGAGGATCACAGGAAATGTTATGTGTGATGGTGGTACAAAGAAATGGGAGAAGAAATGACAAAGTAAGGTGCAGAGAGAAAAATCTGAATGTAATATACCAGGTGCTGAAGAAAAGGTGTGATGATGAAGGTAGCGCTAGGAGGTGAGAGATATGTATTTTTTCCTTAATGATTTATGATGTTTTTCTGTTGTTACTGAAGGTCTTTGAAAATCTGCTTAGAAAAGGGGAAATTTTTTCCTTTTTTCCCATGACAGAAACTGTGAGAAACTGTCTCCTCTTCCTAATGCTTTATGAATCTGAATTGCTGTCACTGGATAAAACTTAGTCTCAAATGCTTTCCTATGCATCAAAGGTTGAAGAAGAGCTGCTGCTTTTAAACATTTTAGACCTTCTTGAGACTGAAATAAAAATATGCAGTGCCACAGATGTGAGTGATGGACACGGCAAGCCCAGAGTCTCCAGAAATGGACAGAACTGAAAATATATGTTTAACTCAGCCCTCTGTGTTTTAGGGGGTTTGTGTAATACATGTATTCTTGCTTTACAGGAGACTTCTTTAATGATTCAATTCCAGAAGCTGAACTGTATATTTTATCCAAGATATTGCACGATTGGGATGATGGCAAATGCAGGCAGCTGCTGGCAAAGGTCTACAAAGCTTGCAAACCTGGTAGGTGTGAGCTCTTGAAGAGCAAAGAGGCTCTGGGCTATCAGTAACACGAAGCACGCCAATCTCTGTGCTCAATTTGGGAGGCAGACTTTCAGTGCAGGGGTTTCCTTAGTTTAGTCTTTTGCTTTCCTAAGCCAGCCATGTGCAGCTGAGCCAAATAGAGTTTGGGCTTCTAGTTTTAGTCTCGTTCTCTACAGGGACTTCTCTTTCAAGGTATTTAGGTATAACGATTGGGGATTTTGGGTATTGTTTAAATAGGTGTAGATGACAGTAAAAATCCCATTAAGCATCACATTGAACCCTCAGAGCTTTGAAAACAGTGCCTACACAGCCAGGTTATCAGCAAAATCAGTAAGCTTCTGCGGATTTCAGTGGGGAGGAATGGGAAATTTCCATCTCAGCCGTAGCACCCCCTTCAGACTTGGTGCATGAGTACTTAAGTATCTAAGCAGAGCCATGCTCCAGTGCTTTTGCTCTTTCATTGTCTTCTGTGATGCTGAAATAAGACTGAATATAGAGGCTGTTTCTTCCTGAAACTAAAGGTTAGGATCTGACCTAGTAACTCAGCTGAAAAATACGTCGTCTTCTCAGAGCTCAGTGTGTGTTTTATTTCTCTTTATTCAACTAGGCGGTGGAGTGCTGCTGGTTGAATCACTGCTGAATGAGGATAAAAGTGGGCCTTTAGAAACTCAACTGTATTCGATGAATATGTTGGTCCAGACAGAAGGAAAAGAGCGAACAGCAGCAGAGTACAGCAAGCTCCTTGAAGCAGCTGGCTTTGGAGAGATTCAAGTCAAGAGGACAGGAAAACTTTATGATGTTATTTTAGGGAGGAAATAATAGCACCTCTTTCATATATTTACAAGATAGAGTAAGTCAAGAAATGTGATATTCTCAGAGGGGAGTCATCAAATCAGCTTTTATTTAAAGCAACCAACTTTCTTGTATTTCCTCCTGATGCATTGTCAGGAGAATCAGTAATGATGGATATTGAGCGTGCATGGATTATGAGTCTTGCAGCCTGACTAGGGCTTGCCTTTGGGTCTGAAAGGGGGAGAAAGAAGTCAACACCTGTTCCACAAGAAATAACCCAGAAAGAAAATGTGCAGTGTGTTGGCTTTAGATCTTTTCATTCTTTCCAATCTCAATAGTGTATCTAACTATTCAGCAATGCTGAATTTGTAATCAAATAAAACTGATCCTTGTACTGAGCTCTGTTACCTGAATTTTTATTCATGGGGAATTGATATAGTATGAACAGAGCAAGTGAGATCTCCGTATGGTTAGTCTTTTCAGAAGAAATCCTGTCTGATCCTTGGGCATTTTGGTGTGAAAAGTGATTTATTTCCTCTAGATTTTGATATAAATTATGAAAAATAATTTTGTAGCTTGACTGGCTGAAGCCCAGTGATGCGCTTTACAGGGCAGGCCCTGAGATGACACCTAAGAGGGAGAGTGATGCAGCTAAGTCATTCAGTTATACATGAGGGAAGGCCTTATTGCATGCCTGCTGCTATTTCTTTAAATCATTTGATCAAGCACAACCTGCCATAATCCACTCAGTTTTCTGGGAAGCGGAATTACAGGTTACTGGAGTGAGAAACATTTGCAGAAAGGCACCAGAAAGACTTTTTGCAGCTGTGGCTTGAATACAAATTGTATTTGTCTGTTGAACTGGATGCTAGAAGGGCCTGAGACAGCCTTCTCAGTACCCATCTGCGAGAGTCTCCTGCTCCTTTGATTGTAGGAGGAGCACAGGGAGAAAGCAGACTCAGTAGGGGAAAGCTTTTTTGTTATATTTTTGTGATATCAAAATCAAATCACAAGGCTGCAGTGGCCTTTCTCATCCTTAAAAGCAACAGAGCACAGTTCATGAGCCATTGTGCAGGTAGCGGTTTTATGCTCAAGTAGGATCTCACCCTGTAGGTATTGACAGGATATTGCAGGAGTTGGGGCAAGTGGTTTTGGAGAGTTCCCTCCTAAGCTGCAGTCACTGTGCAAGTTATGTGGCACGAAGGTGACTTTGCCAGGAGCTGCAGCCTGTGAGTAATGTGTTCTGAATGCTTGCTCACTTTCCAGACAAAGAGAGGTGTTACATCCTGCAGCAGCCAGGCACCAACACAAATAATGAAACAAGGCTGACCCAGTCTTTATTTGGAAGGCCCAAAGCAAATGGTTTAATAGAAAAGGAATATAGGTAGCAAGTAAATTTTACATCCGTTCAGATGCTAGGCACCCATGTTTGTACAGCACTGGATGGAGCCCAGCTGGATTTTTCTCCTCAAATGTGAGGTTTGTGGATGTCTTCCATCTGCATACCGTTGCAGTAAGGTAATTTTGATGATGTATGAGTCATAATTCCCCAATTAATCAATATTGGTAAAAAGTGGTTACCAAAACTCTAACTCTGCATCTGTCCATCCATCTGTCTGCTAATGGACCATTATTTTTGGAGTGCAAACTATTCAACAGCTGTAGAACAGAGGTGAATGCCTGAGTTATTTTGCTAATGAAACATTAGTTATCAGGAAGTCACATCCTGAGTGCTTCTGAACCATGCCCCTCCAATTTTGTCAAAGGCCCCTGAAGTACAAGAACAGGGTAATACCAGAGGACCCAGGGGTATAAACAGAAATCACAGGTCATCAGCTACAAGTAAATGCAACTGAAAAAGGTGGGTAGAAACAATTTTACAGCAGAATTCAAAAACGTGTAGACTTGTATAGCAGACTAGTAGAGCTGCCCATGTTTGATCACATTGCAGAGATGTCTGTAAGGAGAATATACAGCAGTAATGAACCCAAACTACTCACTATTTGCACTTGTTCAGAACTTGTGCAGAATGGATCCCTCCAGTGCTTATATTCTTAGACATATAAATATTGTTTATTATTGTTAAAAGGAAGTGTACCTCTATTTTTTTGTACTTGGTCTGTTATTGTGCTACTTAGGCTTTTTTGAATTTGTATGCACCATTTTGTCCTTAGTAACAGTTGAGAAAATCCATTTGACCTGGTATAGCCTCATATGCCTGTGAAAGTCCAGAGGAAACATGGGTTCTACAGAAGACTTTGACTACCCTCAAGTCATCCTGCAATACAGCAGTGGATTTTTAGGCTCAAAGGTAAAAAATATAACTCAATCTTGGATAGATGCAAAGACTAATATACTCAAGGGACTTGTTTAAAGTCTCTGAGAAGCAAACAGTTAATAATAGAGCATCCTAGTACTATGCTGACTTTAAACTTGGAATACGCATGATAGACGTCTAAAAGGAAAAAAAAACCTCAATGCAGACATGGTCCTCAGGATGGACCTAACTTTTATTGAGATCCGTCTGACCTTTGTAGTGTTGTATACGTAGGCCTTGTATCTGCGTGAAGTTTTAAAACACAGGCATTTATAGCTGAGGAATTGCTGTTTGACTGCCTCAAATGTGGAAGGTTCCTTTGGGGATGGGATTTCTTCCTACTTTTCTTTTTTGGAGTTTGAGAAACAGAGGACTGAATTGAGCTGCCTTTTCCCCTTCCTGTTAAACCATGCAAAGTACAAGATTTTTCAAAGAAAGATCTCCTTCCCTCCCCAGATTTACCACGCAGCAGACTGAGTTTGATAACATTTGTCTATTATATCCCTTCAGAAGGAAGGGGCTGTGAATACAGAGTGTGTTATAATGACCCTCTTCCAGACAGCACATCATTAAGGCAGACAGGCTGTAGCTTCAATTTCCGTAATGTTTGCTGATGCTGTTTTTCTATGTATATGTGCATTTGCATAAAATTCCTCTATTCAATTTCTGTTTTATTTTTCCTCATTTACAATCTACAGCACTTTCAAAATTAATATTCCTGTCATGTTTTTGAGGAGTAATCTTAACCATGTTCTTGCTGAAGGTAAAGGAGTTTTCCCTCTCAAGGTTGTTACCAAATCAGTTGCCAACAATAATAAATTAGGAAGAACTATTCATACCCTTGAGGGTGAAGATGCCTTACAGAGAGATCTTGATAGCCTAGAGCACTGAGCAATCACTAACTGTATGAAATTTAACAAGTACAAATGCCAGATTCTGCACCTGAGGTGGTGTAATCATGGATGTTCTTCTACAGTGGGATATAAGATGCTTGTGAGCAGCCCTGCAGAAAGGGATCTGTTGGTTTTGTTTGATGGTAACCTCAATATGAGTCAACAGTTTGCCCTTGTAGCCAAAATATTAAGTGTATCAATGGGGTGTATTAAGCACAGTATACCTAACTTGAAAAGTGATTGTTCCACCATACTAAGCATTCGTGCAGCTTCACCTCTTGTAACGTGTACGGTTTTGTGCTCCACAATATAAGAAGAATATAAAAATTTAAGTGTCCAAGTTAAAGTAATGGTGAAATGCTAAAAAGAAACTCTGAAATTCATGGCTGGCCAAAACTCAATGGGGTAAGTGTGGTAGAAATGTTGTTGCTGCATTTGACCTTTCCCCTTTCAGGCATATCTGTGACCTTGGGAGTTGAGCATCAGGAGGTCTTTAACGAGGCTCTGAACTGTCTTCCTTTACAAGCTCTGAAAAGAAAAATCACTCCTAATTTATATGAGTGATGGAAAGCAGGACATACCTCAGAATCTTGTCAGCAGTAAAGTGGGTGTTTTACTGTCTTGGTGGGGTTAAAAAGGGAAATTTGAGAGTGATGAGACCGTTAGGAAACTCAGTGTTTTTCTCTACAGTCTCATTTGTGTGAGTAGTGGCTTATCCCGTTGTGAACATACAAGGTTTGGTAATTTTCATGCCCTGCTTAATACAATCTTCTGGTGCCAGACTTTTTCCCTCCTCCTTTTCAATCAGTGCCATTAGGTTGGGAGATAATCTGCAGCATGTCACACAGCTGTCCCTGTGCTGATGAGACTGCCAGGACCCATGGGAGCCGCCAGGCTGCCTTGTGGGCTCCATCACTGCTTCCCAGCAGCTGGTTTAGTGGCTCTGTTTTTCATTTCCTATCTTTCTAACTGTGGAAAGAGGAAGACACTGGCCATATGCTATTTCTTTAAATCAGTTCGTGAAGTACAGCTTGCAATAGCCCAGATGCCTGGTGCAGGAAGCATTTGGAGGAGGTGGTGGGAAATGGGTATCTGTACAACTGGCTTGAATGCTAGTTGAGGCTGCAGCAACTGGTCTAGTTTCTTAGCAGAGTATACGAAGTAATAAGAAGTAGGGACTTTTTTCCTTGTCAAGGCATGGTATCCAAGTCCTGGAAGAAGAAACTACCTTAATTTTGATGTGCCACACTTCTGAGTGTATGACACTGTGATGTTAACATGCATCAGGCTTTCCTTTAGAGAGTTGGGTGTTTTGATGTATTGTCTTGGTTCAAGCTAGAGCTTCATTTAAAGGAAGCTATCCTTTGCCAGTGCTTAGCTCTAATTTCTTAGTAAATCTGTGAACCCTTATCACTGCACAGGAAAAGCTGGAAAGATTAAGGTTCCAGGAGAAATAGACCCATCTCTCCTGAACTGCTGAAAAGTGCAAAGATAGTTGAATCACACTAGCCAGATATAGGCTATATAGACTATTCCCCAAACCATCTCTCAAAGTGTTGGCCACCATTCAGCTCAGGGTCTTTGGATAGAATAGGACATGCAGATGCTCTTATTTCAGCCATCACTTAAGTCTGGTTGAATAGTGCATTGTCTGATACTGTATTTAGAATGTTATGCCCGTATAAAGCTACAGATAAGGTATACAGACCAGAAGCTGTGCCTTGCAACATTGCTGCAGTGCACATTTTGGTATGATCAAGAGAGATCCAAGTCATCCAGAAGGTAGTATGATAACAGCAGTCTGTTAATTTTGTGTCACTATAGAGACAGGTATTAGAATGTTTGTCTCTAACTGCACATATTCATCTATATCTATCTATAATAGACATTGCTTCATAAGTTTTACATTGATACATTTTCCTGTTTGTGAAGGAAAGTCCATCCTTAATTTTTTTTTTTCCAAGATCTAGCTTAGAAACATCACACTTGATATTTCTGGACACAATATAATGAGTATATTTAGAACACGATATGAAGGAAAGTATGCTCAGTTATGGTGGGTTGACCCTGTCTAGCAAGACATAGAGACCTCACAGCAGCCTTCCAGTATCTGAAGGGGGTCTATAAGGATGCTGGAGAGGGACTATTCATTAGGGACTGTAGCAACAGGACAAGTGGGATGGGTTCAAACTTAAACAGAGGAAGTTTAGGTTAGATATAAGGAAGAAGTTTACTGTGAGAATGGTGAGGCACCGGAATGGGCTGCCCAGGGAAGTTGTGGATGCTCCATCCCTGGCGGTGTTCAAGGCCAGGCTGGATGGAGCCTTGGGTAACATGGTTTAGTGTGAGGTGTCCCTGCACACGGCAGGGGGGTTGGAACTTGATGATTTTAAGGTCCTTTCCAACCCTTAACTATTCTGTGATTCTGTACCTTATTATGCATCTAATGTTTCTCATGCTTAAAGCCTGAGTAGCTAACAAAACCATGATATAATTACCCTTGAAATTCTGGAGTTGTGCTTCTGCATGTTTAAAATCTAAGAGTGCTAAATAGGACACAAACATGTTGTCACCAGTCAGCTGGTGTTTGAAATAATAACACAGTGTTAGTCATGTGAATCAAAGAGTTAAGACTAGCTTATATTTAAGATATGCATATATAATATACAGTATATATATAAACATAAGAAAAAAATTAAATACGAGTTATTACAGAAAAAATCTTCTGTTGCTACTTTCTATCCTTGTACATTTATTTCTGGTTTATATCTTATTAATTTGAGTTGGTTTATGCCTGATGTAGCCACCATCTCACTTGCCACTAGATGTCACTGTTGCTGCGCTTGTCTGCTTGTATGGCATCAGCCACAGTTAAGGAAAAGACCGCTCTACCGGATCAACTGAAGTGCCATGTAAATTACACATCTTAGAGGTTGGAGGTCCAGGTAAAAGTTGTTAAGGAATCTCTGTGCACAGCTCTCAATAAATGCAAACCCATTTTTTGTCATGCAGCTCAGTTCGGAGCCATGTGCGGAAGGAGCAAACCTTGCACCTTCATTGCCGGGAGGCCACAACACGAACCTGTTCTTTACCATCTTTAATATGAAGCAGAGCTCAGGGCCCTTCTTCATAAAAGGTTGTGCCAGTCCAGCAGAGCTCGGCTGTAAAAGCCCTTTTATGGTGCCACAGGAAAACTGACATTGTAGTACATGGGCCTTACGTTTCATTTCTTCTTGTTACTCGGAGAATAACAGCATCTTTGCAAATGCAGAGCCAGATTACACCATGAGGTTGGTGCCTCTCTGCCATTGCTGCCAGGAGGGGAGCAGGCACTGGGACCCCAGGGTGCTGGGCTCGTTTCCCCAGTGCCCCACACTGACCATGGAGAGACCCCAGTCACTGCTCTCCCTTGCCATGGGTGCTGTTGCTGATATGGGTAACCACCTGTACTGTGTGGGTCACTGCAGCCAGGGCTGGGCAGTGACCCATCAGACCCTGATGGTGCCCCATGACATTTGGCTGCAGCCATTGCTGCCCTTGTGGCCCTCTCTTCTGTCTCCCCCATGCAGGACCTGCTTTTGCCTCCTCCCTGCAGGGGCTGGCAACCCCCCCAGTGCCATTCCCAAGAGCTCAGTCTTCTGGTGGCCTGTCTGGGGGGCTACCTGCCCAGGCGCTGACGCTCTGTCCCCTCTGTGGATTCTGGTCTCCTTCACCAGCCACCCTGTGACCACAGCCACCACTCTGACAGTTTCCCAGGGCCTGCTCACCGAGCAAGACCTCCAGCCAGGGCCCCATCATCTGCCATAAGTGCATAGCAGTTGTTCCTAGATGGGTTACTGATGCCCAGGGCACTTCAGCAGAGGCATCAAAACTGTGTGCAACGGAGGCTATGACCCTTGTTCACCATCTGCAGCTGTAACCAGCAAATGTAATGCAATCTGCTTGGATTCACCACAAAGTCAAGGGTGAAGCCAGGAGTAGAACTGACCCCAACCAAGACCATGTCGGTGCACAAGTCGCTAGGGGGATTCCACTAGTACATGTCGTTCTCATGGTATAGCCATGATAGCCAATCAGTTTTTCCATGGATATTGTTATACCAGAGTTACCCTACTGTAGCATCAACCTGTTTAGTTTAGAAAGTGGCCCATGTGATACAGCTGTAATCTTTTGGGGGTATTTCTTCAACTGTGCGTACCCACATTTACCTGGGATGAGAAGACAGTGCGCACCCCTTGTTCATGTCTTTGGATTCATGTTCTGCACACATCCACTCTTCGTGTGTTAGCCTTTGTCTCCTGTGGTAGTTGAGGTCAGACTCCTGCATTGAACAGCAGCATGTTAACAGAAACAAACAAGGATTTTTTTACATTTGGACAATTTCTGATTTCTTTTGAAGGCAAAAAGCATCATTGGAGGTGGAGACTGTGAAGGAGCTATGTTATTTCCCTAACTGCAACTGATCCCAGCTGTGGTGGTTTGACCTTGGCCAGCAGCTAAGCACCACCCAGCTGTTCACTCACTTGCTCCCACAGTGGGATAGGAGAGAGAATATGAAGAGCAAAAGTGAGAAAACGCGTGAGTTGCCATAAAGACAGTTTAATAAGCTACGGTAAGAGGAATTAAAAACCAAACAAGGGATGCACATGCAGTCGCTCACTGCCTCCCACATGTAGATCGATTCCCAGCCAGTCTCTAAGCAATGACTAGCTCTCCCAAACCACCCACCCCTCAGTTTTTATTGCTAAGCATCACATTATGTGTCATGCAATACCCCTTTGTTTCTGTGTCAGCTATCCAGCATACCCTCTGAGGGAGCAAAGTGGAAAATGGAAAATGCCTCAAGGCTGTGCAAACACTGCTCAGAAACAGCCAAAATGCTGGCGTGTTATCAACACTGTTTTAGCCACAAAACTAAAATACAGCACCATACAGGCTGCTATCAAGGAAATTAACTCGCCCCAGACAGACCCAGAGCAGCAACTTAGAAGAAAATTCCACTGACATTCAAGGTCATGGTTTCGTATTGCAAATTGGAGTAAACTTCTGAAAGATCAAAGCTTTGCATGTGAGAAGGAAATGCCTTCTCTACTTTCTTTCAGTGTTGATCCATCATCGTGGATAGTAGATGAATGCACTTACTGGGAAGTCATGGTTTTATTCTGAATATATGATGTCCATGTTAAAACCAGGAGTGATGTGCATGTCTAAGAATACTTTTCTTAATTTTAAAATACCTTTTAATCCCCATATTCAAGGAAAAAGTCCTGAGAAGACAGTCTAGTGCATGTTAATGAATGACAAACTGATGCTAAATAAAAGAGAAAAGAATTGTTTATTCATGTAAAGCAAGACTTTTGGTGAGTCTAATTAATGATGTTCTCAGGGTCAGATATTTCCATTTATGTAAGCGTACATTAAGCTACTCCCATTGTCTTAAAGCCTTGGCTGAGACACTTAATTCTTTGAGCACCTGGATGCATAATGGGGACATTCTAGAACTGTTCGTACACACCTGGAGCTCATCCTTGTAAGGTGAGCTCATACAGGAAAAAGACTGCTGAAGGAGGCACACAAGATCTGCTGAAGATGACAGTGTAAGTTCCAGGGAGAAGGCCAATGTCAGGTGTATGACAAGTGACTATCATGGGGCAATTGAAATACAGAGCTGAGCCTGATATGCTGCTGTTTGCTTTCCCAGCTCCTTCACAGAAGTAATGCATCCTGTCTGCACAGAGATGGAAGAATGAAAATGAGACAGTGAGTGGAAGCGTGGGTTTGAAAGAGGCCAGTCTGTGTGGTTCATCTAGGGTTTGCATTAGGGTTCAAGTTGAGAGAGAAAGAAAGCCTGGACCTCCAGGTGGGGCTGAAAATGGGCTGTCAGTGGAAATGAGAACTTGAGTTCAAGAGGTTTCTGGTCTACATAATGACTTGTTGACTTAGTTGAAGTCTCAGCTTATGCTTAAATTCTTGTCTTTCAGCTGACGTGCAGACTGCAAGGTTCAAGTAGCTTCTGGATATGTTGACCATGTCTTATAATTCCCCTTTCCTTCCACCAGGGCAGATAGTGAAAATGCCTTACTACTCTTTCCTAATGTGCCTTGCAGTCCTGATCTGACTGGTTTATGGTGTAAGAAGACATTTCGAATGTGATACCTTTCTCCTGAATGTCATGTTTATGAATTTTCTGACAGAGGTTTCAGATCATCTTTATTTATCTTTTGTGTCATTCTGCATTAAAGTTATAAAATTCCCCTTTCATTTTCGTCCAGAAGCTGTTATTTACAGTATCGTCAACCTTAAATGCTCAGAGATTAGGAAGACTTGCAAATCATGAGATTTATTTAGTAGGCGTATTGGCATTTTTAACTTGCTTTTACATTAATGAGACTCTAGGACATGTTTTTCATGCTTATGAGCATCTCTGCACAGATACACAGACTAGAAGTCTCTGTCTCTCTCTTAATGGAAGATGAGGTTTTACTTACTTGTGATTCTCTTGGCTGTCAGGAAAACCCTTCTATCATGTAAAAAAGAAAACGAAGAGATAATGAAAGCAGAGAAGCAATGGTATAGTCAGCACTGTTTGAGGTAGACTCATCTCATCTGAACCTCTGAAAGTGGTCCCTTAGGTTCTGGGCACTTCAGGGTATCATTCAGGGTATAATTTTTTTCCAAAAGATTTTGCATGTCCTATTTTCCTGCAGGGACTAGAAAGCAAAGTGAGGGTGAGTGGCTGAGACAGATACATCAGATGATCTTCTTTGTAGTGCCTTTAATTCCAGAACAGATATCTTTCTGAAATGAATACTCAGCTCAATGAGTTGTTGAGCTCAGTAATAGGCATCAAAGCATGCATAAAGAATCTTTGCAAAGGCTGTTATATTTGTGGAGCTAATCTCACTGGAGTCTTGTTATAATCAGAAGACACTGAATGAATCACGTACAGAAGGAGTTTTCACTTATAGCCATATACAGGAGAATCCTTTTCCTTTGATTGTAGGAGGAACACAGGGAGAAAGTAGCTTTAGCAGGGGAAAGTTGGCCATTTGTCACATTCTGTGATAGGCGCAAAATCAAATCACAAGGCTGTAATGGTCCTTCTTTAAAAGCAGCCACTTGCAAAGCAACAAAAGCAACAGGGTGCAGTTCATGAGCCACTTATGCCGGAGTAGGATCTTAGCTGGTCAATATCAACAGGATATTTCAGGAGTTGGGACAAGTGTTTTTGGAGAGTTCCCTCCTAAGCTGCAGTCACTGTGGAAGTTATGTGGCACGAAGGTGACTTTGCCAGGAGCTGCAGCCTGTGAGTAATGTGTTCTGAATGCTTGCTCGCTTTCCAGACAAAGCGAGGTGTTACATCCTGCAGCAGCCAGGCACCAGCACAAGTAATGAAATGAGGCTGACCAAACTGCTAGCAGGGATGTGTGGGGCTGACTCAGGTCTTTGTAAATTTCCTCACTGCCACCTTAAAGATAAAACAGTTAAAGAAATTTATTTTGCTTATTTGACTGCACCAGCAATACTAGTTTCATGCTAAAAAGTAGCCTGAAGGAAGTGGTGGTATCTGTGAATTAATTACCCTTTTAAGTGAATGAATAAAGTGGCTAAATATGAATCCTCTACAGTTTTTACCAAGGAAATGTAAATTTATCCTTGAATGAGGAATACTGTAAAATCAGACTATGTTATATGCTGGGGAAAAAAAAAAAACTTGTCCATGTGTGCCTGCAAGTTCTCCCAAACACTTCTCCAGTGGACACACAACATCAAGCCCATCTCAGTGTCTTCCATGCTTGTAATTTCTGTCCTCTTATATCCTTTCCAACTGTCTGTTGAGATCCTTGTTGTGTAAATCCCATGGTAAATTGTCATATATTCAGGGTATGGAGCTGTCACTTCATATACTTGTAAGGCACTCTGTATGCCCATGGATTGCTGTGACTCAAGATAAAGTGTTTGGCCTCAGGATGAGGCTAATTTGTGTGGGTAAGGCACATGCAGTATGCCCCAAATCCTGTGATTCCCTACATAGGCACAGCAGCCTGGTTTAGTACTGCAGCAGTAGCTCCTCAAATATATTGGGCAGGTATCAATCAAAAGGGCACAGTCTTAACTCCTGAAGACCTTTACACTGTAAATAGGAAGGCTTGCAAAGAAATGAAATAAGGTGCCTTTGTTTTCTAAGATGAACCTGGAAGTGGGCAAGGAATTAAAGGCAGAAAAAGAGATAAAACCAGGGCATGCCCATGGACTACCATTTGGTCATGTTGCTGCTTTGTTCCCTGACTCAGCAGATAGGCTAGTCACAGTCAATATGCTACAGCTGCATATATAAACAGATGTTTAAGCTTGATGAGTCAGAGAATTCCTGACTCAGTCAGTGGTAAATCTGTCCTTGTCTTCAGCACGTGCAAAAATGGGACATTTTGTTTTGTCAGACCTAATTCCCTAAATGCAGTATTTCCCTGAATTAATTAATTACAGTAGGAAAAGGCCAATGACATGGACCTAGCACTAGCATATCTTTGCAAAAACCTTTATGGGGTGAGCTCAGGGTCCTTTCTGTTCTTTTGGATGTTGAAGTAATTTTGCTGTTTAGGCATCTGCATCATTATGGGAAGATAAGAATCAGCTTGGATGGGTGAGCTTAAATGAAAGCTGTAAAAGCTGTGCCACCTCCCCTTCAAAAATATGCTTATAATTAGCTTTTTTCTCAATTTTTTCCCCCATGAGTTCCAGTATTGAGGATCTGAAGGAGCCTGAAGCCAAGTTGTGCTTGCCAGGTTAGTGAGAGGGTAATCCCCGACTGCTCTGAATTGAAGACAAAGGCAGAGAGGTGTCATCAGTCTCACCAGAGCCTCTTCCTATTTTTCTTGATAAATGACAGACACTGTGAAGAAGACCTTCCCCACATGAGGAACACACATGTTCTCAGTGGAACCAATTTGCTTCTTTTGCTTAGGAGGACAGTGCTGTGTGAAGAACAGCCACTTTTGGCAAGGTTTCTGCTAACCCTGGTCATAAATCTCAAGGCAAAACATGCCTTTGCAGGCATCTTTCTGTATAACGACTGCTTTGCCGTATGCAGGCAAATTACCCTGTTTGCTCTATGGCTTTCATGCTCCAACAGGGATTTCTGATGACACCTTTTTATATTGGGGGTCTTTCAGCAGGATTTTTGCCTGTCATTGAATACTTTCATGCATATATTCCAGCAACAGATATGCTGGCACCTTCCCAGCAACCTCTAACCATCCTTTCAGCAAATTGCAATCAGCATAGCTACTTCTAGCAGTACTTTGATTGAGAAATGTGATCTGGGAGGCTCTTACACATGGTTGGATAATACAATCTACAAGATTCTCATTAAAAGCATTTTCGCTAATAAGCATTGAACTTTGACCTTTAGTTTTCTACCTGGTGAATTTTCACTGTGTTGAACTTCCAGCCATGACAACTGAAGAGCAGAACAAAAACAGCAGGCTGTGTGTACAAAAGTCCTCTGCAGGACAGACTTGAGTGGATGCCTTGTATCAGTGAGGGTGTCCCGTTTCCATAGGCAATGATAAAGGCTAGACATTCAGAAGAAAAAAATCCATGTGATTTTAGTAAAGGCTTTTCTGCCCCTCTGAGTCTATCCAGATGAAGCTGATGAAATTTGCTGGTGTATTTGGGCGATGACTTTTGCCCATTCATTCTGTGTCATTTTGGTTTTCTTGGCATCTGACTGGGTTCCTCCTAGAGCAGTGGCATGGGAGAAGCAAATTGGCTTTTGTAGGTTTTTTCCCCTCCTCCTAATGTTGAAACCTTTTGTGAGTTTTGAGAGATGGCTATATGGCAATACTCCAATTTGGACCCTGTGCTGTGGATGGAAGTCTGCTCCGATGAATGCAGATAGCTCTCAGGGATGGATCTCCTCCCTTCTCTCATCCCTGATCTCATAATAGAGATCCTTTACATCTTCTTTGCCTTTATATTTTTTTAGATCTTGGCATCTTTGCTCCTCCAGAGGAAGATCGACTTCTCTTATGTGTCTATAAGGAACATCATGGATGTTTTTTGTGAACATGTAAGCAACGTGTCATGCAACAGAACTGGTCAGGGCAGCAGGGGAGTGGAAGCAGTTACACATGGAGATTCAATGGTATATTGTAACTCCGAAAGCACACTGAAGCTCTTTAATTGCTTTTTCTTTACACCAGTGGGGTATATGACTGGAAAATACAGCTATACACTATAAAAATCCAATTTCATAAAGAAAATAAAATCTGTAAATTCTTACGTTTCATTTATTAATTTTTATAGGAACTTCCCCTAAATTCCCAGTAATGAAACTTAACTGAAAATTGAGATTTGCCAATTTTTCTGAGGCAAAAATTAATCCACCAAACTTAAACCAGCCATGGTGCAAACATAAACCAAAAAATCTCCTATAGAACGAAAGCTTCCACTTTTCACCAGAAACACTGGCTGCAAGTCCATTGCTTTATTTCTTTCTGTTTCTCAGTTCTTGCTTTGACATTCCATTTGTGGTGTCAAAATTATTTCCTATGCACTGTAGACTCTAAAACTTCAGAATATTATTTTATTTTCTTCCCTCTATTTATGTTTTCTTAGCCTGGTTCAATTAGTAACAAAGCTCCCAAATGTATTTCTATTGAAGGTATTATCCTGTTTCTATGGAGCAAGTACGTAAGTTGGTTTTGCATTCTCCTTAAAACAAAATGGAAATTTTAAACTTCCATCAAAATTTTCCAACTTTTCAGGAAAAAAATTACTGTCCTACGAAAATTCAGAAGGCAAAAACTGGCTAAAAAAAGATTCACACATGCACCCCTTCTTTGTTTGTTTATTGGCACCTATAGCCTCAGAGAGTAACATGGAAATGATCAGAGGGTTGGAGCATCTCTTCTATGAGGAAAGACTGAGAAAGTTGGGGTTTTTCAGTCTGGAGAGGAGAAGACTCCAGGGAGACATTATTGTGACCTTTAAGTACTGAGCCTATAAGAAAGATGGGGAGACTTTTTAGCAGTGCCTATTGCAATAGGACTCTGCCTATTGCAACCTAGGACTCATCAACCTAGGGTGATGGTTTTAAACTAAAAGAAAGAAGATCAGGCTGGACATGAGGAAGAAAGTTTTACAATGAGGGTGGTAAAATACTGGAGCAGGTTTTCCAGACAGGTGGTGGCCATCCCTTGGAGACGTTCAAGGTCAGGCATGACTTCAGAGCAATCTGATCTAGTTGAAGATGTCCTGTTTATTGCAGGAGGGTTGGACTGGAAGGGACCTTTGAAGGTCCTTATTCTATGACATTCTATGAAACTGGAGATGTCTCTTATCCATATTAAAGCATCATTTATAATTTTCCTTGCAAGCACAAAATGTAACCTGTGTTTCATAATCTGAAAGCTACTCTTTTTTTTCCACAATGAGGTGGGAAAACCTTAGAAGGTGAGAAACCTTAGAAGTCAGTAAGGAAAAGAATATGTGGCCTAATTTATTATGCTAGTCCAAGTGCACTAATTGGAGAAGATAATAAATCAGTCAAAAGTACAACACTGTTGTGCATTGAAAGATAAATGACAAGGAAAATTTGAATTATGAAGGTGAAAAATTACTTGATGTGAAGCCATTTACAGAGGAATTTATCTTCATGAAAAAGCAACTGTTAAAACTGGCCTAAATATTTATGTTTGACCTTGATTATTAAGTTCCTGTTAAGAAAATCCTAGAAGATTTTATTAGAAAAATAGCAGTTAATGAAGTTGCCATTGGGTGTAGCTATTGTGTTACTCTTTCCCTAGATGATCAAATAAGAAACACAGAACTGGTTATTTTTGCAATGCAGCCAGTATAGAAAAATTATTTCTCCATAATAATTTCAGTGCCTCAGAAGGATGACAGAAATTGCACTAATTATTAGCATTCCTTACAGTGTGAAAAGAAAGAGTTTACCAAAACCCTATTTTTGTAGCTGATGCATATTTAAATCATTGAACTGTTTTTAAAAGCTACATGCAGTACTTTTGGTGCTTGAGTTTGAAGTTGGCATACTTGAGGAGATGTGTCTTTCCCTGGTTTGAATAAATTTGGTTTTGAAATAACAATGATCTGGAGGAGTGGAAAAATATCCACTTAAAGCTAATGAAACCTCAAGAGTATGCAGAGATGTCTCATAAGCAGATTCCATGTGCCTAGCAGAACTTGTTGTTCTACTCCCACGTGATTAGTTGTTCTCATGGGAATAAAAGCAGCAAAATAAATGGTTCTCCTTCCCTCTCTCTCCTTCCCCAGCATATGGGACACTGAGATGCAAGCATTCGGTGCTTTTTAAAATGTTAGCAGACAGTGTAGGAGAAGTAAGAGGATCACAGGACCACACCAAAATGATACAGTGACCACTGAATCTTTTCAGGTCTATTGAAGAGATCACCAATTCTAGACTACTGCCTATGTACAAATTTAAAAGGCTGGATTTTTGCCCCTTAGCAGACTTTGTCTCTATTATATATCTAACATTAAAACCATCACTTTCAAGATAAGGGTGTGATCCAATAATAAAATAACTTGAAGAGTGTCAGAAATATGAGCTCTTTGGAGCCTCTGAGATTTAAATATTCAGAGGGCAGGGTAAAGGACATTCCTCCTGTGTCAAGGGCTAGTCTGTTGCCTGTTCTTCCACTGCAGTGCATCCTTCCCAGGGAAAGGACAGTAGAGTCACATTCCCTCTGATTTTCCTGCAGGTTATAGAAATAGAGCTCGCAGGATGGAAAACATGGTGACATAAGTAGCATAAGTGATGTCTGGGAGACTCTTAGTGATTCTTCATTGTGCTGTGTCTTCACTTGAAGCCATAGCTGCTTCCAGGCATGGATATGGTCTCTGAAGTCATATTGAGCAGCTTCTGGTTTTAGCACTAACAACCGGCTTCATTCTTCAAACAATTTTTTTTAAATGATCTAAAGCTGGCTTCTGAGCATCTTGGAGCTTCAGTTTCAAGTACTTGAATCTTCAGTTTCAAGTAGTATAATATTTGATGTATAGTACTTGAAGCTGAAGGTTTAAGTACTATAAAGTACTTGCAAGAAAAGATAATTAACTGTATTATTTTAATTTGGTGTCTGTTACAGAGAGGGACTTCTAACCCTAACTTGCACTAACACAGTACAAACAGGTGTTTTCATGTAGGTTTGTTGATCTGCAGACCCTTCAGCACTTTTAACTATGGAGTGTCAGGGAATGACCTAGGATGACCTAGGATGCAGGGAATGACCTAGGATGCAGGAAAAAGTCTGACTCCAGGCTGGGATGGTAAGGAAGGACTACAAGTGACAAATGAATATAGGACACCTTTAACTGAGAATCAGTGGGTCACTAATCTTGGTCTTAACTAGAAACATTTCCATAGCCATTTTAAATGGGCAATTATCTCCTTAGCTATCAATCAGTTTAGTTGCGATCCAAGTTACCCAAGACACGTTACTTCAATGGAGATAGCCGGTCACCCACAGCGAATTACTTGATTCTTCAAAGTTAGACAATCAACTAGAATATCCCTAAGACTCAGAGACCTACTGGTAGAGTAAAAAAATATTAAGAATTTTATATTTGACACAGAGAGTTATAGGAAATGTGGGTACAGATTCAAGAGTCCTAAAGAGTTCCAAAGACTGAAATGAGCATATCCTTTTGAAAATATTAACTCTGTCCATGGATTAATAAGGTATATTATAAGATTCCATGCTTGATATACGGCTATTCCATACTGGAATTTTGATAACAAATACACAGAAAACATCTGGTGTTAATAAAAAGCAAAGTGTAGCTAGGAAGTAATTAGTGAATTGTACCTTAGTCAGTTAAGTCATTAGAAGGACAAAGAGCCTTTTCTCTGCCCTCATTGTGGCTCTCTCAAGGGGTCTGCTACCTATTTTAGCCTTTGATCCTTCTGTGGTCTGGTGTTAATCAGGTAAGACCTCATCAAGCGTCTTGTTTTCCAGCCTCAGGAGAGCTGGGGAGGGTCCTGCAGTTCCTCCTCTTTCAACAGCAGCTTCAAGTTAGCATGGATGAAGGGAGCAGGTCTTATTTATTCTCTTGCAACAGTTCAGGATTAGAACCCGTGATTTTGCATTATACCCCCAGACAAAGCCTGCTTCTAGGGCTCTGACTGTGATGGCTTTTTCAGTTGCACTGCATTAGAAGGACGTACATAATGTGGCACTAAACCTCACGTTGGAGGATAAAGATGAAAGAAAAGGAAAGCAAAATAAAAGTGTGGTGTTTATAAGAACAGAGAACAACCTAAGAACCACATTAAAGATAATGAAAATGAAAGTTTAAAAGAATCACTTGCAGTACTTAAAACTTTACTATGAGAAAGGAGGTGGGCGAATTACCAGACAGGTTTACCTAAATACTATGTAGCCGTTCAACAACGGTTTCCAAGCAACCAGAAGGTGTAGTTAGTCCCTGAGTAAGAGGTATTATGAACGCTTGAAGACATAAAAAGGAAGAGAAAGATGAAACAGAGCTGGAGTCAGGCTGGGAACATGATGGACTGAAGGGCTCCCCTTATACAGTGCCCCCATTGCAGCTGGTGAGGCAGAGGGTGCGCTGGCTTCTGCTGAGAGGAAAATAAGAAGGAAAATGAAGAAAAGAAAGCATACAGGGAATGTAGGAACCTAGATGAAAAACATACGCTTTATATCACTCTATCAGACCTTCCATTAAAGCAAATGAGCAAGAGAGCATATCTTGCAGGATGCAATTATCTTTATTTTGCAGAAGACTGACATTTACAGTTCCCTTGTATTTTATTCTAGCTGTTTAAGAAATGTTCCTATTAGCTTTTGTCCAGATCAGGATTTGTTCACTTCTTAGTATGGCAAATCTTTCATTAATGGCTGTATTGAATCACAAAGGAGAAAGATGAGTGTCTAAAAAATTACTATTTCACTAGCTATGTGGCAAAAGGTGTACGTATAATGAAAAATGAAAAAGCTGAAAAGCTGCTCAAAATGGTTGTGATATTGCCAGCCAGGGTAAACTGGCTTTGTGTGCATGTTTCTATGTACTCTGAATTATTGATAAACAAGCCACAAAACTCCTTGTACCATCCTTGTGGAGAAAGATTTGCATATGCTTTTTAAAATCTCCATATAATCTAAAAAGTAACTCCTCTAATTCACACACTGGAAAGGGTAAACCAGAAAGGTTGTGGAGTGTCCATCCTTGCAGATATTCAAAACCTGCCTGAGCGTGATCCTGGGCAACCTGCTCTGGGTGGCTCTGCTTGAGGGGTTGGAACAGAAGACCTGCAGAAGATCCTTCCTACCTCAACTCTTCTGTGATTCTGTGAAGTACGTGCTCCAGCACCTCAATGTCTCTCTTGTAGTGAGGAGCCCAGAACTGAACACAGGGTTCGAGGTGCAGCCTCAACAGTGGCGAGTACAGGGGGATGATCACTTCCTTATTCCTGTTGGCCACACTATTTCTGATACAAGAGAGGATGCTGGCTGTTTGCCTTCTTGACTGCCTGGGCACACGCTGGCTCATGTTCAGTCATCTGACAACCAACAGCCCCAGGTCCTTTTCCACCAAGCAGCTTTCCAGCCACTCTTCCCCAAACCTGTAGCGTTGCATGGGGTTGTTGTGGCCCAGGTGCAGGACTCAGCACTTTGCTTTTTTGAACATCATACCACTAGCCACAGCCCATCAATCCAGCCTGTCCAGATCCCTTTATAAAGCCTTCCAACCCTCAAGCAGATCAACACTTCCAGACAACTTGGTATTGTTTGCAAACTTACTGAGGGTGCACTCAATCCTCTCATCCAGATCATTGATAAAGATATTAAGCAGAAATGATGTGAGTAATGAGCCCTAGGGAGCACCACTTGTGACCAGCTACCAACTGGATTTAACTCCATTCACTACCACTCTTCGGGTCCAAACATTCAGTCAGTTTTTTATCCTGTGAAAAATAAAGTGAGATAGAGTCTGCAGCAATTTACCTTTATTTATTCACAAGTTTTCCTGTCAGTGACCATGAACCATTTCAACAGCTAATGGAAAACATAAATCATATCCTTCTTTGATGGATCTGTAATGTGTACCTAGACAATGATTTAATTACCAAAAAGCAGTCTGAGCCTCTAGTTTATCTCTAACTTTTTTTGAAAGTCTGAGGATTTTTCATAGATACTCTCGAGTAAATGTGTGATGATCCCCTGTGATTTACATAGGCTGTTAAACTTTTAAGGTAGTATTTGATTTCCGTCTCAATTTCCCACTAATTCCTTATCTATGAATAAGAAACTTCATAAAGCCACTTCAGCTTGTACAGCTCCATTTCTGCCTGCCTAAAAGACTTTTCTGCATTCTAGAAGTGATGTACCTTAGGCATTTCACTAAAATGCTGCAGGGGCACAGAAGTGGCTGAGCTGTATGCAAGGTATCCTGCTTCTGGTACTTCAGCAGCAGCCTCTAAATTGAGGATAATAGCTAGAAATATTCTGAATGCTTTAAAATTAGCTAGAAAAAGATTTGGCTTTGCAAAAATTAAATTAATATAGACCTGATTCTCCAATCTGACATTGGTGTAACCTCATAGACTTGCATGGAGTTAAACCAATACACAGCTAAGACAGGGGATATGAGAGCTGGGCTCCTGTGAGTTTTGCGCAGTGCCTGATCTGCAGTATTGAATTCAAAATGCAACAGAGAAAGCACTCAGGTTAAACTGCCTAATCACACAGCTTCATCCCCTCTTTCAACTAAGGATATTATTGTCATCAGGTAATTCAGAAAAGGAACATTTCAACTGAGGACAAATTGCAGAAGTCCTGTTTCTATTGGAAGAAAATGTAGTTAGTTTTGAGCTCGTAAGCATTAAATGAGATTGTAAAGATGGTGGATTTTTTTTTTTTAATTATGCCAAAAAGAATTTTAAGTGGGAAACTCATCTGGCTGGGAAGAATAACAAGGAATTTGGGGAAAACAAAAGGGCAGTAAAATGCACAGGAGAAAAAGCAGTCAGATTGGGGAAAAAAGCCCATAACCAAAATTGAGCAAACCTAGCACGTATTTTTTTCTAATATTTCCTGAAAAGCAAGGGAACAATGGAAAACTAGGAAATGGTCCAGTGGATATAGACCTAAGGGATGACACAAATCTTTGCAATGGTGCTGAAAGCACAGACAACAGAGGGGCTCTGCATAGATACAACAGTTTGTTCTGACAAATCTGATTGCAGGAGAAAGACTGCATATGGATATTCACAGAATACTGAATCAGCACAATGGTGACATGCCTTATAAAGTTATCCCAATGGGATCTCAGAGGACTGTAGGCTTTTTGCTTAATGCCAGGCCACTGCAGGGACACCGGGTAGGGAGAGCTCCCTTTCCTTTTAATTATGTTTTTAAAAAGTACATTGTTTCCCAAGTCATTTGGGAAGAAGGTTTGTGGGCAGAAATAGTTCAGCATTAGAAGGAAGATCCCAGTGAGAAACTATTTTTGTATGGGCAGATGGATTTGAAACTGCAGTTGGCTCAGTGCTGTTCCTAATCTATAATAAGAAACTGTTGTTCTGTGTGATATCCTGGCCATATGCTAAAGCCAGAGGATAGTCTATTATAAAAGAGTGAAGAATAGTTTATCTTTCTGAATTTGTTCATATACTTGGTGTCTTATGCTTCTTCATCAGACAAGGAAAGCTCAAAAGATGGAAGCAGATACTCCTTGACTCCTGTCTTTATTGCAAGAATGGAACATTCTCAATCTTTCCTGAAAAATATGGTTTTCAAAACAGACAAGAATGAACTGAACTTTTAGGCTCAGAGGTTTTAAAAAACTCCATCTCTCAGACCTGTACTCTGTTTTATGCCATGTTAGTGGGAGGGCAGATAAAGCATTTTAGTTGTATGGAAAATAGGCAGGTGACTAGGGAGAAAAATAAAAACATAAGAGTGTTTTCTCTTTATGCCATTACATCAGACTTTTCTCCATGTACTGTCCTAGACAGCTGTCACTCTCTTGTCCAGTCCTTCTTTTCCCAGGAAACACTGTTTTGATTTAAAGATTTTCTTCCCTTTGGAAGGTAGAACCAATCCAGACACACGAATAAGGACAATGACAAAGAGTCTTGGTGCCTTGAGAAAAACTAAGGCAAAAGCTGGATTTGTAAAAACGTCAAGTGATGAGACCAGGATCGTGCACAGTTATGTCAACCTGCAGGATAAGCACCTGCTACAACTTAGCGAGTAGAAAAAGTGAACGAGAAACACCTTAGACTCATTCCTTCTTTGAAAGACACTTTATACAGAGGCTGGAAAACTGAATTGTTATGTAAGATTGGATATACAGATTCACTGAAAGAAAAGTTAAAGGTAACTGCAGGAGCACTCAGCAGTTACCCCAGAATCTCCTTACAGTCTTATGAAGGAGACTGGCTGAGGAAGAGAAATTTCTTGTGCATCATCAGTCCCTCACTATAACAGCTGGTAAATACACCAAGACAGAGATCACAAACTTGACAACTATTGACAGTCTATGTGCAACAGTAGTTGATGTCCTCCTGGCCAAGAACACTTGCAGAGCAGCCTGGCCAATGTGAAACCTTGCAAAAAAGTGGGCAGAGTACCTCTATTTCAGTTGTATTACAAGTGCTGTCACGTTTTTTGTAGTTGCAGTTTCACATTGCTTACTGAGACTGAGTTATTTCTAGAAGCTGCAGATGCAGTAGCTGGTAGACAGTACTGTTATGCTGTTAATATGTCTTTATATAAATCTATTTTAGTGTTTGGTCATGTCATGATTGTGATATGGAAGGGAGACTGAACCCTTAAGAAGACTAAGGAGCACCTGGGTGGGCTGAAGCTGCTGCTCCCTCATCAAATATATTCTCAGATTTTTCCAATGCAAATGCTGTAATATTCTCCTTCTTTGTGAACACATAAAATTCAAGAAAAGGTATGAATATTGCCAAGACATGTATATTTGTTAGGAGAACACATTGTTGATTGAAATATTTCCATCGAGCTATAAAATCTGTACTATTTGCCCTGTGTCTGTCTGGTTTAACATCCATTTTTCAGGTGTTACTTTTACTGAAAGGCATGTTAAGAATCAGGAATGTGCATATAATTTCAAGTGAGCTAGAGTTGTGGTGTCACATCAAGGTCCTGGCATTCAAGTGAAATGGCTGAATATATGTATTTCAGAAGGTGAACAGCTCTAGAGATAGATTGGTACATACCTATTCAGTTCAGAAAAGCATCGTGTTAGCATTTCCACACCAGCTGCAAGCTAAGTAGCACATCTACACTCTGCAGGACAATGCTCTGCACCAGTCACAAGGGTAGAGGAGTTAGCACACTGCTGACCATGGGCTAATTCATCCTGTTTCTCAGGACAGCTTATTGGTTTAGGCAGCACATCTCACTGACAGCATTATCCTTCTTGCAGGCCAGCAGCTGACCTGGGGAACTCCGCACCCTTCTCCACTTTTCAGGGCACAAAAGTGCTTTACAATTGCCACCTTGATTTGACTTTACCATGTTTTTCTTCTAAACCTTTTACCAATGTCACATGCCTTTAATTTTTTTTAAAAGTGAAATATACATCTTTGTTACATACTAGGAATAGCCTGATTTTCTTCACAAAACCTATTCTTGACTTTCCAGGCATAACCATTTGCAGTGAAAATGAAGTAACTTTGTAATAATACCTGGTCTGTCTTACAGGCCATTTTGTCTGCAGCATGTGTTTTTCTCATGTAACAAATACAATTTGCATTTAGAAAGGCTGAGGGATACACCTTATTATAAATTAAGCTGTTTATAAGCAAATGAGAATTAATTAATACAGTGGGTTACAAAGCATGCCTCTTTATTGCCTAAGGTCCAGAGAAAGCTCTTAGATCTAGCTAAAAAAATAGAGGAAAATGGTTGTGAATATTCAGCTCTTTTATTCCACAGGTCTGGAAAATGGTTGCTTATACAGCCAAAATTTTCCAGTTGTGATTTTACAGAAGCTGTTTTGTTTTTCACACCCATCTTTGGCCTCTTCTTTGTTTGCCTGTTTCTCTAGTACTTTATTCAAAAAATATGATGCAAAAGAGTGAGATGACAAGCTCATTTTTCGTGTGTTCATTTTCTTGGAAAAATGTTACATGAAAAATAAAGGGTTTTTTAAGCCCCTCGAATTAATGTTTATTGGAAGAAGTTCAACCACCTTCAGAAACAGTAAAGAGCTGGCTAGTAAGAACAGGATGCTGGTCTGTACTGACTTTGCTTTGCATGCCATTGCATGAAATTACTCATTTGAATGGGTTGTGAGAAATGAAAGCTGAATATCTCTGTTCCTGTTGGACTGCTGTGCTAGAGAAGATCATGAATATTATTTTGTTTTGAAATGAGACATGAGATGCTGTGAGACCTAATGTCTTGAAGGGTAAGACATGAAGCTTATCATGACAAAATAAATAAAGTGAAATGCTTTAAGGGAGGGCAGAAGGGTGTGTGGTTTTAAATGATGAAAAGGTAGAACCCTCTTAAAGTTGAGTGAATGAACTGCTTACAACTCTGAAACAACAGAAGGGATTCTTTGACGTGATGATGTATATAATTGGTTTGTTATAATAAATTGAGAGGTGTAATATAATTTAGAAGTTATCCTAAATCTAGGAAAGACAAAATTGGCTGATGGTTTAGTCATGGTGGAGAGAATAAAGAGAACATTGTAAGACTGTGCAGAAAAAGAAGTAGCACTTGAGAAACAAAAATCTGAAAGGATGAATGAGAGTAAACTTGATGGATAAAAATCAGGTGGTCTTATTTTTGTGTAACTGTGTAGGGTATGAAGACCTCTTCATATGGCCTATTTCTGACCAGGGTTATCAGATTCTACTACCTTTTGCAGGCTCAGGTGGAAGACAGTAGTGTTTGGAGACAGTAACTCGAATACTTATGGAAATGGATAAAAGATAAGTTGACATCAAAACCAGACATTATCATTCTGTCAGAAGAAAAGTCTTAAGATTAGAGGATATGAGACTTATGTGTAGAAAGGCTTCAGCCCTGGCAGACAAAAAGAAAGGTATTATTTATATTTCATAGGTGAAAATGTTAATTGTGATAATCCTGCTGGAACAGGAATTCAGCTATATGAAAGACCACTCTTAATGCCAAAAATAAACAAAGCAAGGTTTTTAATTTGGGAGGGATTTTTTCCAGACACTGCCCTATTCAGGTCACCATTTGTGACAATCATTATATGATTGATTTGAGTCATCAAAATATGCTTAAGAGTTTGTTTTGCCAGATAGACATCCAATACCTGAAAACAGTAAATATTTCTGCCAAGAAATATGTTTGTCTTTTTCACAGAGAAAAAAAACGTCATATAATAACAA
>JANHGB010006540.1:0-10984 GCA_026283785.1 Coracopsis vasa
TCTGAAATCCCGGGCGATGTTCCTGCGTGGCCGGGAGAGCGGCACGGCGTCCAACCAGCGGTAAAGACCCCGCAGATCGCCCACCGCTCCGCCGCCCGCCATGCGGCCTCCCGCCCTCCCCGGGCCGGGAGTGGGCGCACGTGTTGCCGCCGTAGGAGGGTAGAGGCGAGCGGAGCTGTGACTGTTCCTTGTCTTGTTTCTCCCGCTCTGCCCGCTCGGGGGGTGGGACGGTGTGCGCGCTGCCCGCTGCCTGCGGTCCTGTGCCGGGTTGTGATGCAGAATGCTCTGAGCAACCGGCTGACTTAAAGTGTGTGTTTCCTAAGCCTCTGCTTAGTTCGTGGTCATTGCAGTGTCACACTTGCGAGGCGAGGTTTTAGTTCAGAGCAGGGAATTGCACTTCACAAACCCCTCTGCGTTCCATGGGGTGATTTTAAACAGTGGTGCTTGATAGCAAAGGCCGAGTGCAGGCGCGCCGTCTGCGTTCCGATCCGGTGATTTCTGACCCAGGAGCTCTTGACGTGCCTCACAACACGAGCATGGCCAGGCCCAAGTCCTCTCCTGCGCACCGTTGCGTTAGTGTATATAAGCAGCTTCTAGACACTGGGCAGAGACAGTGGGTGACTCCAGAAGTCCAGTTGTACAGATGTGCGCTGTGTCTCCTAGGCTAGAAGACTTTTCCTTCAGGAGCTGCATTGTCATGTCAAAGAGGTTGTTGGTTCCCTAAACGAAGCTACAGTGACAGTCCTGATTATCATTATAAAGCATTTATTATGTTACAGCTCTTTGAAGATTTGATCACTCAGATGGGTGCTGGAGAGGGGTTCTTCATCAGGGACTGTAGTAATAGAACAGGAAGTGATGGGTTCAAATTTAAACAGAGGAGATTTAGGTTAGATACAAGGAAGAAATTCTTCACTGTGAGAGTGATGAGGCACTGGAGCAGGCTGCCCAAGGAAGTTGTGAATGCTTCATCCCTGAAGTGTTCAATACCAGGTTGCACAGGGCCTTGAGCAACCTGGTCCAGTGCCTGGGCAATGGCAGGGGAGTGGAACTAGGTGATCTTAAGATTTTATTCCAACCCAAACCATTCCATGAAGCTATGGGTTGCTGGGAGGAGGGTACTTCTAGATAGAGTTGAAAAAGCAAATACACTGTTACAGCCAGGTCTTGTTGCTGGCTAATGACTGAAGTACAAGCTTCAGTTTGTACTCCCATCGCTGACTTATGGTGGTGTACCTTTCCCAGATTCTTTGTCATATTATTATGATTATTATATGCTGCTACGTAAAGGTGCTCTTTTTGTAAAGAAATTAGTAGCATTTATTGTTGCTGTTAGTGGCAAGGTGTGTTGGAAGACACTGATAAATCTTAGAGCAGCTCAGTCAGAGCATCATAATGCTGCTACTGAGGGCTCCCAAAACTGCTTTCATTAAGGGCTTAAGTGATCATTATCAAACTTACTCAAATATGGAAGATCCACTTCCATGTCTGAGACTAATCACATTAAATACTGTAGGCCTGCATTTAAATGGTATCTATTTAAATCTAATTTACATACTGCTTCTTCTAAATGCGCTGGGTCTGCTCTAGGATTAGTGATGGTGAGGAGCACTGGAGTGACAGATGACCAGTTTGCTTCTGTTTTGCTTTGCTTTTTCATAGGAAAGATGATTTAATAACACTGCAGGAGTGGTAGTAATCTTAAAGAGGTCATGTAAAGGCCTCACGTTGGGTTGGGTTTTTTGCAGTTTAAAATTGAATTTGGATGAGGTTTTCTGTGGCAGCTAGGAGCATTTTGTGTTGTACTGAAAACAGCTGGAATTATCTACTTTGCTTTGTCAGGACTATTCAAATTGTCTCTTCCTGTAAGCTTTTTTTTCGAAATCTTAGGAACTCCAGCTTCTTTGAACAATGCTTAAACAAGTAGCTTCTTTTATCTTGTTAGGTAGCATGAGCAAACATCACTTATCTTCTCCCTGGATGATACTGTCATTTCCTAATCAATGAAACCCCCTTAGTGAGAGCACTTTCAGTAACAATTGCACTAAAATATCTGGTAGTTGCAACATCAAGCTTTTCACAGGAATTAGCAAACACTCTTACTAGCAATTAAACGTGAGAATTGATCTTGTGTGGTTTTTTTCTCTAGATACTTCTGCACTGTCCACAATTGTAGCATCTGCTTGTGTGCAGTGCTGTTCACAAGTAACATTTCAGACTCTGAGAAAAAACCTGTATCAGTTCGAAAGCTTACTTGGTGATCCTATTGCAGTAGACACCGATCCATACAAACTAATGTTGGTGACAAAAGTCATGTGGAAATAAACAGCTCGGGGTAGGGGAATATAAACGTGCAGACTGCCTTAACCAGTACAGCCCTAGCTCCTCGCTTAGGCAGCTGTCTGTGGGTAAGAAGTTCTGATATCTTGGGGTTGTATCTGTCACAATTCGTTAGTTTGAGCATTAGCTCCAGTGTCCCATTTCTTTTGCTGCAGTTGGAAATTTGGGGCACGGAGAAAATTGGTTAACGGTTCAGTGCCCATAAAAATTCAGAAACAAGGTAATTTGGTAGGCAGGGATTTGTCTGTAGACAGTTAATCCAGCCTCCCCTCCTTCTAAACTATTTTCCTGTCTGTGCACGTCACAGGACATTTCCTCTGAAGTCATAGAAGATTATCAAATACTCAGTTTCAAAATCTTAAAAGCTGTTATTGGAAAAACAACTGAGTATCATGCTAATTTCTAGTATACTTGATATTTATATATAGAAACACTTGTTACGCTCTGGCTGCATTACTGAGCTTCTGTTACTTACTGAATTGTACAAGTGCTTCAGGATTTTGAGGCCAGGCATCAAATGGTGCGGTTTATCTCCAACTTCCATGACAAGATAAAATGTTTTTACATCAGTTAGGGCTTTTTTTACTTCTTCTGTGCTTTGTTGCATATTCTTAAGTGTCTCCAAATCCCCCAACAGTATAATTCCTCTTGTGTGCTGGGTATTATATGCCATCCCCTCAGAGTCTCAGCATGGGCATACGGTACAGTGTGTGTGCATCTTGCTGATAAATAACAGCAGCCTTTTTAATTCTTTGAATCCTAAGACTTTTGGGAGATTCATCAATGTAATGTTATCTGAGAAACCTAATTGTGTGAATGTCTACTATTGCAATGGTGCTTTAATAGTAGAGTTTTCTGCTAGTGACTCAGTATTACAGAAAATTACTTGGAGTCAAAATCCTTGTTTCTGAAGAGCTGCAAGAGGGGATATCAGCAGTCTCCTTGAAGCTCAGTGTTCATGCTGCATGATGTTTTACTCTTCTGTCTGTACCAAGAAGTCCCCACAATCTTGCTCCTCTGTGACAGCGAGGGTTCTGTTTACTCATTGTGCTTCCCAAGCAAAAGGGTCCATGCCCTTCAGTTCCTCGTTAGTCTGATGTTAGTGACACACCAGCTCTCAGTTTTCTTTCTCTTTGATTCGCAATGCTCTGTTTATCCCATATTTATTTATTTCTGCCCAAGCAGGGTATATGCAAGTCTGAAGCGCTGTTGAAAGAATCAGCTTAGCAGAGCTGTGTAGTTCAGTTGCAAGATACCAGTGACTGATGCATACCAGTCCTGGGTTGGATGGACCATGAACTGCATGTGGGTAAAAGCTATCAAAACGAGGACTGAACCTTGTTCTCTAAAGCAGTAATAGCTTATTTTGCTTTTGCGAATGAAATGTATTACTGTTGCTTGGGATGTTTCATAATTAAGCTGATAGCTGGAATAAGCTGCCATGCAATTACCCCATAGGAGGAGCTGACTTGCTATCTAGACTGTAAATGAGATCTGTTTCAGAATTCAGTTCTTTCTGGATGCTTCAAGGAAGCCTAAAAGATACATTTTAACTCTGTATGCCTTGCATGTTGAATTTTAAGTATTTGTCACTTTGAATGACTTCTTTTACTCCACATGGATGGAGGAGAGCACTTACTTCTGAAGCACTTCTCATGAGCATGTTATTCCAGGATCTGACAGCCTCTATATTCTTTATTTAGAAGGCTAGAGGTATGCAAGGGAGACGCATCCGTAATCTTAACTTGCTTGTTTTGACTAGTACTTAATGACTGCAAACTCTTCTTTGCAGCAGCCCATATATATATTATTTTTTAATTAAAACCTTGTGGTGGTGGTGTGAATGTGATCTCTTACCTCCTGTAATTCTGTCAATGGAAAAGCATCTGGCCCGATGCTCCTCATAGGAAGCAATCTTTGCTCTATCTAGATTCGCTATCTTCCACGTTTTGATTTGCAGTTGCATGGTCCCGTTACATACCCCGAGTCATCGTTGCTCCAAAGGAGCACTGCAACTATACAGAATCCAGCCAATTTTTAAATTAATGCAAAGTAACCCCTTCCAGAATCATTACAGCTTTCGTTGTTGAAAAGGTAAATGTTTTACTTTTTTCATGAAGGAACAGGAAACTTGTAGCAGTATGTGAAGTAGTACAGCTGACTACTCACTAATGTGTAAACATAAAGCATTTTGTCACCTTTTTTGATAATCTTGGATGCAAAACTGTGCTGGTTTGGGCTGGGCTGGAGTTAATTTTCTTCACAGTAGCTAGTATGGGGCTATGGTCTGGATTTGTGCTGGAAACAGTGCTAATAATACAGGGGTGTTTCAGCTGATGCCGAGCAGTGCTTACACAGAGCCAAGGCCTTTTTTGCTCCTCACATCACCCCACCAGCAAGTAGGATGGGGGTACACAGGGAGCTTGGGGGGCACACAGCTGGGACAGCTGACCCCAACTGACCCCAGGGATATCCCACACCATATGGAGTCATGCTCAGCATATAAAGGTGGGGAACAAGAAGAAAGGGGGGACATTCAAAGTGATGACGTTTGTCTTCCCAAGTAACCATTACATGTGATGGAGCCCTACTGTCCTGGAGATAGCTGATCACCTGCCTGCCCATGGGAAGTGGTGAATGAATTCCTGGGTTTGCTTTGTTTATGCAGCTTTTGCTTTACCTGTTAGACTGCCTTTACCTCAACCCATGAGTTTTCTCACTTTTACCCTTCTGATTGTTTCCCCCATCCCACTGGGGGAGAGTGAGTGAGAGGCTGTGTGGGGCTGAGCTGCTGGCTGGGGTTAAACCCTGGCAAGAACACACAGAAATCTTTAGTGGTAAAAAAATCCACTGTAAAGCATTACCTTTTGTATTTTCTCTGAGCAATTTAGAATACATTCCGTTCTAGTGCTTACACCTGACCCTGTTTTTTTTAAAAGAATGTGGATGTGGTCACTTAAAGCATCTCTGTTGATCATGTGCAGCTTCCATAAGAATTCAGTTGCTTGTGTGCTCTCTCTATGGTTTTCTTATTACTGACTGTTCTCTTACCTTTTTTTTTAATTTGCTCACCTCTATTTCTCTTATTTTTCAGTCCACGTAAGAGATGATGGATGAATTAGAATACAGAGGTATTAAAAGTGGTGCAAGATCAACCTTCAGTCATAACCTGCATTAGCTTATCCCTCTCATCTCATGAGAGCAGATACCTCCCAATATTCTCACTTTAGTTCTTAAACAGTATCTTAATCTGCATTTGCTTCACTTATGCATGTTTAATAAGGGGTTTGGAGTCTCTCTAAGGCTACTTTCCTATGGTAATTTGAAGCTCTCATAATCAAATAGAATCATAGAGTAGTTAGGGATGGAAAGGACCCTAAGATCAAGTTCCAACCCCCCTTCCATGAGCAGGAACACTTCACCGTATCTCCCGAGGCTCTGTCCAGCCTGGCCTTGAACACTGCCAGGGATACAGCATTTACCACTTCTTTATGCAACCCATTCCAGTGCCTCACCAGCCTTACAGTAAAGAACTTCTTCCTTATATCTAACCTGAACTTCCCTTGTTCAAGTTTGAACCCATTCTCCCTTGTCCTATCACTACAGTTCCTGACGAAGAGTAAGATAGTACTGATTCTCAGGTTTGGGTTATTTTTACTTTTCTGGTTTTTACTCACTTCAGGTGTCTTGCACTTTACCTGCTGCTGTTGATGCTCTTTTTGTTGAGTTACTGAAGACTGATTCTTCTGAATTTTTCTCTTTTGTTCGAAGAAGCTTATCACTTTTAACCACCCTGATTTTTTTTGTTTGGTTTTCATTTCAACTTTTGTTTGTGATGTGAATTCCCTTTGTGATTGCTTTGAAAGCTACAAAAGCATCCTTGTTAAATATAACTGCTAGTCACGGTTGTGGGGGTTTGTTGGTTATTGGGTTTTTTTCCTGAAGGGGGTCAGTGCTACCTAATTGCTGTTAGTTATGTGTGTTTGGTGAGGTATATCTGATAAAGCATTCCCTTTGTTCCTAAGTACGAGTTCATAGAATCATGGAATCATTGAGGCTGGAAAAGACCTTCAAGATCATCAAGCCCAACCGTTGCCTCAGGACTGCCAAGTCCACCACTAAACCATCTCTTTTGTCTACCACCTAAACTATTGTTGCAAACAGTGTTGTTTTCAATATGGGTTATTTGCAGCCTTTGCTTTTAACTGCTACATTGGCTAAACTTTGTAAAGGTTTTGGTAAAGCAGCCATTCAAATCACAGCCTCTTTCCACAGTGTTTTCAAATAACATGTAATACCATGACTGGTGGCAATTCAGAGGTACTTCATCAAAGTCTTCCCAGTGTAAATGCCAGAAGCACCACTGCAGTAGAATTGTCTAGCTTTGGAAGTTGTATGTGGGAGTGAGGATGCTCAGGCCTGACATGCCCCAGCCAAGTGCTCCAGCCACTAGCTTCCAGGACCAGGCTTCTTCTGGCTCATCTTCTACCCATCCCTTTGATTCTTCCTGTTTGTGGCTGTACAGTGTCATGGGTTTGTTAGCTGGGTTGTTCTGTACACATTTTGCACTAAAGACTTCTCAAAATGACTTCGGAATGTTTGAATACCCTCTTAGTTGGACTGGTATCATCTTATCTCTTGTACAGTTATGGTACAGGCAAGATCCTACTGGCTAGATATTTGGCTTTTTGTTTTCTTCACCGTAGACAGGGCTTAGAAGCATCTTTCTGATGATTCTTGTTCGCACTCACCTGACCTAGGTGAGCACTAGGAGTAAACCACCAACAGGGAATTTGGCCATGTCTGACTTCTCATGTCGGACTGTTACTCATGTTTTCAAATCGTTGAGTTTTATAGATTTAAATAACTTTTTTAAGTCATTGCACTGCAATCTCTTGTCCAGTAAAGCCTGTAGACTATAAGATTATTGGCTTTTATGCGAAAGGTCTTATTACTTAGCCTATAAAAATGTAGCTTTCATCTCAGCCATCCTGTTTTGTGATGAAACCTGTTAATTTCCTTCTCTAATAATTTAACTCTTAATGTTTGGAGTGGTTTTCTTTGGATGGCTGATCTAAATGCAGTTTGCGCCTTATGGTTTTTCTCAAATGGCTGACTTGATTTAGTTAAGTAGATGTAGTCCTTGTGGAAGTATTCCTTCTCCTGAATATACCCTTATTTGGATTAAATTTAATAAGGAGCTATCACAACTGGAATAAAAGTGTTCCGTTTCAGTCATAGTACATAACCTTGTAGGTGGTTGTTCAAAGGTTGTCATACTTTTTGTAGACAAAGCCTAAACCACAGCCTTTGAACTAAATATCAAAAGGCCTTTGAAGATATTTTGGGGGTTTCGTTTTCTCATAAGGGTCTCTTCATCCCAGTAGGGGCTTTTGTCTGTGGGTCTTTGGTTGGTTTTTTTGTTTGTTTGTTTTCTGTAGAGGCAGCTTTCTTATGGACTTTGTAGTCACTCCTACTTATCAAGAGCCCGTCTGTACAAGTCCTGTTTCTGTCATCCCCTACCTGAAAGCATAGATTTATCAATACTGTCTCGATCTGTAAGTCACATAAAATACATTTCAAAATTGTGTGTTGCCACTAGTTTGTTCTTTCTGCTTTTCTTTAGAATACAGAAAAATGCAAAACTTCATCTGACAGCAAGGGAAGCTTAGGCATTTTTTTGAGCATAGTTTTCATTGCTTTGTGGTGTTGTGCTGTTTTGGGGTTCTTTGTTTGTTTGATTGGTTGGTTTGTTTTCAGTGGCATTCTTTGTGTCTCCTGTGAGCTGTTCCCACTCCCTAGAGCTTCATCTTTTGGGTGTTTCGTTATATGCGAAACCTCCTGAGCATCACTGTGGTGAATGGATATTACTTCCCCATGTCTTAGTAGTCCAGAAATGCCAGCTAACGGTCAGAGCAGCTTTGATGTTTCATGGGCAGATGCTCCTGCTAGGAGAGAGCTTGAAAGCAAAACAGATGGCCAGGCAAGTGAAATGGGATGTAGGTCTTGTGGTTAATTTCTCACGTACGTACACCACATGACTGGAGCACACAGTGCTTGAAAAGCGTGGTACTTCAAGTTTTGATCGTGTCTTTAGATACTGAGTAGTTTGAGGGAAGCCTTGCAGACACCCAAATAGTATTTCAGCTTTACAGATAAAGCTAAGAGCATCGTGGAATATAAAAAGAAGCACTAATTGTTTGAAATTACAGATGTAAAGTCCACTTAGATGTAAACATCTTAATTGCCAGGGATGTGCATTTCTCACTGTTTAAATAGATTCTAATGTGTGAAGAATATAATTGAATCATACGCATGTAACTTGTAAAATTAGTTCATTATCTCTTTCAAGGGCTTGAAGCAATTTAATTGATAAAATGACATTTCATTTTATTGTTTTTCATTATTACTTGTGCCTGACATTGTCATGCACAAAATTTTTGTTTATGTTTAAATCCCTAGAAATAACTGTTTTCTGGACACTATCCAGAATATATTTTCAGGTTAAGATCTAAAGTCAGAAGAATTAGCTAAACCTGTGATTTAATGTTTGAAGAAGTTGAGTGGGGTTTTTTTAGGTTGAAACTGCCAGCAAGGTAGTCTGGAGGAGCTGTTTCCCCAGGTATGCTACATAAAAGAAAAATCAGGCTGTTAGCATTCCAGCCTGGTTTCAGACCTCCGGTTCTGATTTGCAGCTAGAGCACTGTGTTTTGTGATCATGTTTCAAAGCAGAGCTAGAATGGGAACCTGCCTTTAAAAACTTGTATTTAAATGCCATAGGAAAAGGTGCCACCAGCTCAAATGTGTGCACAGTAGAAGTACACCTTAAGCTAATTTGGATCAGTACCCATTGGATAGAGAGAAGCATTTAGCTGGAGAAATGTCTTTGAACTGCAGAAGTCAAACTTTCTTTTAGAGATGATAGTCTAAGATCATGCAAATTTTCATTATAATATAGGTGTTGGCTTCAGCAGCGTGCCCAAAGTTAGTAAGTTGGATAATTAAACTTTCTGAAAGAAACCCAAGTAGGCAGTCACACACAGATGTGTTTTCTTTGTTTTGCTTGAAGTGTTGAGGTGGGAACAGCAGCGTTGCATTTTTTTGCTGTATAGCTTGACACAATGAATTCGAGTACTGGTTTGGGGTATTGTTCCTGGGATGTCTGATATGTACACTTCAAGATGGTGGGCTCTGTGTTGAGTGTTTACTCTGAAATCATGTAAGATGTAGGGTGCCAGTAAGATGAAAAATGGAAATAGGCTGAGTTCCCAGGTGGTACTCTCAAATCCTGATAAGCACCAGTGAAAGTCCAGTCCCCATAAAAAGGAACAAGATTTTTCACACTGTTGCTATAACTTCCTGAAGTGGCAACGATGCAAACAAAATGTGGAGTTTCTTCTCCCTGTGCCTTCCTGTGAATGAACCTTCTAATGTTTTGTTACATGTTCTTTTTCTGGGAGTCCATGTAATAATAATTTTTGTAAGGGGGTTATGTGTGCGCTCCTATTCCTATTAGAAAGACACGTAAAACAATGTATTCTTGACTGCTTCACAGTAAGGGGGGTGAAGGGAGGTTGGGTGGGGGTGTGTTTTGTTTGAGTTTTGTTGGTGTTTTTTCCCTTTAAACATGATGATATCCTCAAGAGAGTTTACTGTGAGCTGGCAGTGTGATTTACTACTTTGGAAGCCTTGTGTAGAACTAGGAAAGGACATGTTATAATTTGTGGAGTGAGATGTTTATTAATAACTAGAACTAAATCTAAAAGCCAGGGTTTGTCTTTGGGTCTAACAGTGCTGTTCTAAAGTGTTCTGCTTTTGAATGGCAGTGAAATTGGAACAGAATAGGTTTGTGCTCCATTACGTGCCTGCATTGCAGTGCTTTGCTTGAAGTGAAATCAGAAAACTTACAATGACAAGATTGGGTTCTATTTGATTGGTCTGGAAAACCTCATGTAAGTAAAGACAATGGAAAGATCAGTGTTCAGCGCTGCTCCTAAAATCCTAGCCAGTGTCTTTTCCAGTTAATTAAAGCCAAGTTATCAGGGGAGTGGAAGAGCTGACCATGAAGATTACTCTAGGGGGAAAGGTTTGACAGAAGCAAAGAATAAGATAGGGAAGTCAGTCTTTGGAACTGAAAATTGAAGGCAGCTAAAAAAGGGGAAATCCCCTAGATGCTTACTGTGTACAATGTGCATGGATAAATAATAATAGTCCAGAAGAGATGGGAATTATTCTAAGCTTTAATGTACAAATATAATTTCTCTTGTGCTTTGTAGTGATGTTTTGAGCTCTTACTGAAGTTTTTCTTAATATAGGTTACACACTACAAGCAATATCCACCTAATACAAGCAAAGTATATTCCTACTTTGAATGTCGTGAGAAGAAGACTGAAAATTCCAAATTGAGGAAAGTGAAATATGAAGAAACTGTTTTTTATGGTTTGCAGTACATTCTGAATAAATACTTAAAAGGTAACTGTGTCAAATTCCAGTAAAACTTTACCTGTAAATAAATACCTGAACTTTTCCTCTTAGAGATGAAGCAATTCCAGATTATCTTGGTACAGTGTAGGTAGTGACACGTGTAAGATCTGATTTATGATTGTGAGAATTATATGTCCACCCTCATAAAATGGTATTGACT
>JANHGB010006542.1:0-27523 GCA_026283785.1 Coracopsis vasa
TTTGGTTAGAGAAGTTCACTGCTGCCCAGATGGAGCTGCAGAGCCCTTTCTACTGTTAGTATCGTCTGGAGGAGCTGGGTCACCCAATCCAGCCACGTTCCTTGGGAAATTCCCAAGAAAGCTCCAGGCCTAAGAGTCTTCAAGAAGCTGACACATGTTTGGCAGGCCTGGGGGAGGAAAGCCTCTTGCACCCTGGATGGCCCTGGCTGGGAATCCTGATGGTGACTCAGTGCTGTGGGATAGTGTTTTTTCAGTCTCCAGAGGCTCCTTCCAGCAAAAACCCAGTGATGAATGGCTCAGAAGCGGGCTGCTTGCACCAAGGACGTGCAAGGTGGCAAGACATCTGGCAGCAGACCCTCTTGCCCAGCGTTAGATGGATGTCTTCTCTCATTTCCCTCCACGAAGGCCACCACCACCTAGGGTGAAGGCTTCCTAAAGCTGTCATAGGCAGCGCATAAGACAATTTGAGACTAATGACCTCAGACAAGGAGCACAGGTCTTTGATAAGCTGCAGGCCAGGGCACTCTGCAGCCTGCCATGACAGTGAGGGAAGCAACTGTGTACTTGAGGAGCTAAGGAGAAGGGAAGGGCCATCAATCAGGAAGCCAAAAAATAAAAAAGACCTAAAAACCTAGCTCTTTTGCTTAGTTCTGATCAGAACATGGCTGTTGGAGACCCAGGTCTTGTGTTGGCTTTCAACATGGGTGTCAGCTTGGAAGGGCACTTCAGGCACATTCAGAGGTACTGAACTTTGCAGCAGGATTTGACCACATGTGTGCATGGGGCTGGGAGGGAAACAGCTTCCAGTCTTTCACGTATGTTCCCTAGGCAGAAAGCACAGCAGCTTGAAGACTTTACCAGACAGTTTTAATTGGCTAGTATTAAAATACACCAGCAAAGGGACCTTTTTTTACCCTTCAACAAAAAAAAAACATGTATGGTTTTTTTCAGCTGGTGTAGGGACAGGAAAGCTGGGCTAGCAAGGGCTAGATGACATTGCTAAATGTCTAGTTGCATTGATTCCAGAGAAGTGTATCCTCCAACGCAGTCAGAGCACGGCTCATTCATCCTTACACAGACGTCTGAAATACAGTGGCTTAGTCATGTCCTCCCAAGCGTGATCTTTTTCTCCATTGATTGCAAAGTGAGCTGAGAAGTACACATCCAAAGCTGAGACATGAGTCTCCTCCAGACTAACTGTAGTATAGCATGGAGGCAACCAAGCTTACGTTTAACTCACCACTGTGGGCATGTAAAGAGGTCTGATGCAGCAGCGTGATTCTGTGTGATCTGGGGAGAGCATGGCAAGAAGGCAAAGGTTTGGTGAGGAGCACTGTCCTGCTGCTAGGTCCTGGATGAGCTGACTCAGTGGGATATCTTTAGAGGCACTTGATTCCATTAGCATGACCTGGGAATACTTTGTACTTCAAAACTTGAGGAGCTGTCTTTTGCTCCTGGCTATCTGTACTCTTCACTGAGACACAGCTGATGGTCTGGGTGCTATAAGCTACACAAAGTCCCAGCTCAAGCACAACACTGGTGGTTTAAATGTCCAGGGAACATTTCAGTGTTCAAGGCTTGCCAGGCTTCTAAAATCACCCCTCTGTTGTCTCTCACCTCAGCAAAATTCACAAGCTGTGTAACTGCTCCTCATCTGCTCCATCCAAAGTCATCAAACCTCATTCAAATGCAACTGGCTTGGGACAAGTGCTTGTCTTTGCACCAAAGGGAATGCTTCCTTTCAGTATGATTTCATGCTGACTTAAACAAGCTGAAGGGCCCTTGCCTCTCAGATACTGATCAGGTGCAGAGGGTGACAGCCTGTTGGGAGAGTTTTATGAGGGTCCTGCCTCAAGAACCCGCTAAAGGAGCCTTCAAGGAAAGCAAACATTTGACCTTAGTACCCAGGACTTGCATGAGAAAAGTGGTGCTAGTCAATGAGTACTGCATGCCCAAGGAAGGATGGAAGCCTGGAAAAGAGAAGGCTCTGGGGAGACCTTAGAGAGGCATTCCTGTATCTAAAGAGTGCATACAAGAAAGCTGGAGAGGGACTTTTTACAAGGGGTTGTGACAGGACAAGAGGGATAACTTTAAACTGAAAGATGTGAGATATTAGGCAGAAGCTCTTCCCTGTAAGGGTGGTGAGGCCCTGGTACAAGTTGCTCAGAGAAGCTGTGGCTGCCCCATCCCTGGCAGTGTTCAGATCCAGGTTGGATGGGGCTTGGAGCAACCTGGTCAAGTGGAAGGTGTCCCTGTCCATGATGGGGGGTTGGAACTGGATGAGTTTTCAAGTCACTTCCAACCCAATCTATTCTATGATTCTATGTCCCTCCCTTCATGGTCTGGGAGCTGGCAGAGCCCACATGGTGGCACTGCGACCCAGCATCCGGGACTGCCGCTACTGCTCTCTGTGGGGATGGGTTGTGATCAGCAGCTGCTGGGTGCTGGGAGATACAAATCTGGCAGCAGGTCTGATGTGGGAAGGCTTCACCCTATCTGCACAAGCCTTGGGCCATACGGGACAGCATGAGGGGGAGCAGGACTTCCAGCTTTGAATTTCACTGTGGCACCAGCCTTCCCTAGAGCTTGGCTTTGTCTCCATCAATGCTGGTCAGCAACAGTCACTTCTGCGTGCCACAGGAGACACAAGGCACATGCTGGGTTCAGCAGCTGAGCAGGGTGTACCCGCTGCTCCTTTTGCTGCTACTAAGACATGGGGGATGGTTTAAGTAGGGCGCAGGCCTTTTCTCCTTCACTTAGCCAAATGGCCAAGCAGTTTCTGGATAGGGCTAAGGGTCAATGGGTGACCTTGGCTCCTTCATCCTGAGCAGCTCTCATCAAACAACCCAGTCCCGCATCCATGTGTCTAACTTAGAATCTGTGGCCAAACTCTTCCATCATGTGCAGGAGCAGTGAGACCAAACCCACTGACCCTGTGAGCTGCCTTGACAAAGCAGCAGTGACCCTGGCATTCAGCCTCAGCCAGATGTCCTCACACATTATGTATGTGCCACTGGCTGATTTCTAGATAAAGGCAGCAGTGCTTCCCTTCACCCTGGAAGAAATCAGCTGCTTCCCACCCCAAAGTTAGCCATCCCCAGCCTGCAACACCTTCCCTAGGGAGATGCCTGGTAGGGATACTCCTTCTGCCCCACTGCCAGCTGAGGAGCAGACCCCTTGTCCTTGTCTTTGTCTTAGTCATTCCCACTTAGACACCTGTAGCAATAAAGCAGTTCCCCGTGCATGGGCTGGCTTAGGGAGGGGGCAACCAATACATCACCTGCAACAGAAGCTGGGGACCTTTTGTAACTTCTGTGGCAGATAGGGCTACAGATCATTCCAGATGAATGGAGCCCTAAGTAGTTGCAATTCATACGAATTAATCAAGCTGTTCTCTGCCATGTACATCATTTAAATCACTAAAGCACTCCTACTGGCATCACTTGGTGGCAGCCTATTTTTGTGGTAGGGAGTCTGTTTATCTTACTCCCCTCCATCCTCCCACCCCAGCATGGGGTGGGGAGAGGGGTGCTCAGTGAGGGTGCTGTCCCAGCGACTGCTATGTTCCTCCTCCTGCTACCCCACTGTGCTTACCATGCAGAGCTGGGAATAAGCTCCTCGTGGAAAGCATGCCATTAGCACTTCATGCAGTAAAGCCCAGGGGATGCTGTTAAATGGAGATTGAGCTCTAGATGCCTCCTAGGAAAAAGCCCAACAAATGCAGCCCCCCTCACAGCAAGTTGTCATAAGATATGTTGTCAAATGAGAGATGGAAAGCATAAAGAATAGAGTGTGTGTGTGGTGGGGTGTGCTTCTAACTAAGTCTTGGGAGGAAGCAAACTACAGGGCAGATTTTCCCTTTGCCAATAACTTCCTCTGAAATGAAAAGATCCACAGGGATGCTTGTGCACAAATTGCTGGGGCAGCAAAACAAGACAAGGATGAGAAGGACTTGTTCTTGCCCAGATTGCTTTCCAGCCGCTTCCTCTTTCTCAGCTTAAGTCAGCCTTGCTCCTAAGGCTGTCTCTGCCAAGCATAGCCCTGGCTCTTACCCCAGATCCCACCTTGACCATCCCTTCAAGCCAAGGTGAGTCTGCCTGAGGCCAAGTTTGCAGGTAAGTTGTCCAGCAAGGTTCAAGCTCTGAGTATAGTCCCAGCAAAACAAAGAGGATGAGGTCATGCCATTGTCCTCCCTTGCTGGGCAGCGTCAGCTCAGCTGCATTTCTTCCCATTTGCAATAGGCTGATGGAGGTAAAGGTCATCTAACCTGGATAACCCAGGAGATGTTGTTTAAGATGCACACATGATACGGTCCAGATCTCAGGTGTGGGAAGCAGTGCCCTTCAGCAGAGGGTATAACAACCTGTTGAAGAAGTGACAGCACTTCAGTGCCTCCTAACTATATATGCACAGGAATACCTCCCTCTGCTTGATCTGCTAAGTCCTTGGGAAGAGCACTGCATTAACATGGGTGAGTTGTTTCTTGTCCCCAAGATATTTCTGGTGTCTTTGCTTAGCTCTGCACTGTGCAGAATAAAATGCCTTTAGATGCCAATGTCGGAGGCACTTCATAATCCCTTGAGAAAGATCTTATCCTCCAACCTAATGGTAGGATCAGAAGTGTTCCCAAGCATCAGACCATTGATCCTGCAGTGGAAGTTGCACAAGATGCATCTATATGCAAGACCTAAGGTGTCCTTCAGGGTGACATGTGCTTTGCCACAAAAAGGCTGTAAATCTTTAATGGGAAAGTGCACTTTGTTCCTCGCTACAAACACAGTAAAAGGCTTTAAATAATAGCTGTTCATGTGGCCCTGAAAAAGGTTGCCATGTGGCTGAACTCTATAAATCTGGACATTTGCTGAATTGATTTTGCCAAGAAACATACTACGGCTGAAAAATGAGCTGGAGGGATAAGACAGTAGGTGCTTGCAGAGGAGATGCCACACTGCTGATGCTCTGCAGAGAGCTTTGTTCCTCATTTAAAAATTATATTAAAGCCCACTGCAGTAGTGGGAGGTGTTTTGGGTGATTTGAGGAATTACAGGATGAAGCTAAAACACTCTCACTGTGTAGGAACAGGATGAGCTTTAACCCAGCCACTGGGAGAAGAAAGCAGAGTTGAATTAGATGCCGTTACACAGAACTGTGAATCCAGGTTGACTGCCGAGATTCGTTCCCTCTCTGGTTATGAGAGCAGACAGCAGCTGCTGTCTCTTGCTTCCAAAGCTGATGAACATGGTCTGGGGTTTTTTGTTATGTTTTGTTTTGTTTTTTTCTGATATGCTGGTGTAATTAAAATGCTCTTGTTTTGCCAGTAGCTTTCCCTTATGCAGTACTGGTTATACCAATATAGATTTATTCAGCAATAAACAAAATAGCAAACTACTTTTGGTTTTGTTTTTTTTTTTTTAATGAGGATATTTATGCACAAAAGGGATCAAGCTGGTAACTACAAGAGTTTACATTCATGCCTGCACTTTTAGAGATACAACTTCCAATGCAGATCTGTGCTATACATTAGAAGGCTCTCAAGCCTTCTAATACACTGGCTGTGTTTGTGATCAAACATTGAGCAGCTTCCCCATACACTCTGCACCCAACAGGGTGTCTGTGTTCCCTGGACATCCACATGTGGGCAGTTCATTGAGCACATAGCTGTGCATGTTTAATAGCTAAACAGCTCCCAGGCTTCCTTGACACTAGATTTGCATTGACTACATTGTGAATCTTTGTTTCATGTGAGCACAGACATGTGGCTATCTTACTCTGGAAGCTGAACTACTCCCAGGCATTCCTCGTCGGTGCCTGGGGGTAGATGCTCTGTCCTGATCTATTTCTTTTCAACCCTAAGATAATGGTGAAGACATGATCCACACACATCTGAAAGGGATTTGCTTGGTGCTAGAGACTCCAAAATCACCTGGATCTTGAGCTTTCTTCACTGTTGCTCCTGACAGAATTGGATGGATTTGGGCAAGAAACCGAAAGTTCTCAGCAGTTTTATCTCCAGTATTAAATCAAATGTGCCTAGAAAAGTCTACTAGCACAGAACATCCCGTTTTCATTTTACTAAACTCAGTCACTATTCGAAGAAAAAGCGAGTTGCAAGCTGCCTGTTGGGAATAGGTCTTTCCAGGAATTGTTTGGGGCAGTGATTGTTGGCATAATCATAAACCAGCCTGGGACTGTGCTAATGATCTAAAAGTATGGCTCATCGAGTTGCACTAGCAGGGAACATTCCCTCCCTGACACTGCTTAATTTACTAGTGCAGATGAAGGCAGAAATAGCAAGAATCCTATGTTTTCCTCCCCTCCTGCTTAGTTGGTAAGAGAGGTATGTCCTGTACCTAATATCTTTGGAGGAGCTCTTTGTATTCTCATTCACTTCTTTTCTGTCTCTCACATGATGTGGTAGAATATTCATCTTTCGTTTTCTTGTATCCTTGTTTCTGGGTATTGGTTCTGAATGCAAATTGTCTATGTAGTCAGACAAAGGGAAACTCTCCTGAAAGAAGACTTTGAAAAACCATTTTAGAAAAACCTGCTAACCAAAGCATGTGATCAGTGCAGAAAAGATGCAGGGTCACAGCCAGATATCGCAGTTGTTAGCTCTTCCCTTTTCAGTGCTACTTGAACCCTTTGGCATGAGGGAAGGAGATATATTTGAGTTTTTAGCCAGCTTTCAGACAGTGGTCCATTAGTCTTCTCTGAAATCTCCATCCCTGGCCATTGGAAAGGCATACTTCGGAAACCAAGCAGTCAGGGACCAGGAAACTGAGAGCAAAGGTGGTGCAAGACTGGCTGTTTCTCGAGTGAGCTTTTTCTACTACTGTGGAAAAACTCCCTCTATCCATCTTCCCATGTTTCATGCTGTTGAGGATGTTTCTGTGCCCAAGGATAGACTTACAGAATGGGATCATTTTTTAAATACTTTGTGGATGATTTTAGCAGCCAAAATGTGCCCATCGTTCCAGTAAAATAACCTTCTTCATTTCCAGCCAGAGACTTTTATTTCTCTATAAATATTGACAGGAAGGGTGACTCAAAAGATAACTGTTCACCGCAGCATTACTGCTTTGAATCCCACTGTGGTCACTCCTTACCATCAGGATGTTGTTATGTTTGCAACAAAAAATATTGTGAGCCAAGCATGTTTCTTACATGTTCTTGTATTATCTATAAGCCAGGAATTGATGCTACAGTAAAGGGGCCTCTGAGTTTGCTTCATCCTCTTTATCAAGAGGAAAGGACAGTTTTGTTTTCAAAGCTGGAGTGTGTATCAGCTCCTCGCTTCTCCTTTCTGCACAGCATGTGGCAGATCCCAGTTCTGTCTCCAGTGGGCATCGAGTCACCAGCAAAGTGGAGCAGTTGCAACAGGAGATCCTGAAGGGCTACCAGTAGGAGAAGCCATGCTGGCGGAGAGGACATGTTTATTCAGATGCTTCCTTGAAAGTCTGAGTTGCAATTAATTGGCACTTTCGAAGTACAAAGGGTTATCAATTAATTCCCATGCATGTGCAGTGTGAATGCGATAGACACAATGGGACCACTCCAAAAATGAGAGAAGTACTTTGTCTGTGAAAGGACCATTTCTGCACAGCACTGGCCAGCAGGATGAAGATGGTTTTTATCTACATAGCTGCTGCTATCCCCTGTGGTTTTGTAGGAGAATTTAAATAGATTATTTTTCAAGAGAGAAAGGACTGCACTCTCCTTTCCCTTCCCCCTCTTCCCACTGACACTTTTAGCTCTACGTCTTCAGGCTGTGATAGGTGGCAGTTGTGTTTTGTGGCCAAACAGTTTCCCTGTTTCAAATGAGACAACTTTTGAAACCAAAGCACAGCAGTAAAAAGCTGGCAAAACCAAATGTTATTTTCATGGGGGCTTTTCCAAGACCACTGCTTCTCTCTTTGCTGCACTTTTCACAAGACACAAACACTTTTGACTACAGAAAAGGCCCAAGGCATAGTTATGCAGAGTAGTCCTCTCTCTTGCTTGCCTTGCTTTCTTATTTAGAAAAGTAAAAAAGCGTGTGTGAAAGGCTGAAAATAGTAAGTTTTCGAGAAGCCTTGTTCAATATCATAGAATCATGGAATGGTTTGTGTTGGAAGGCAACTTACAGATCATGTAGTTCCAACTCGCCTGCTGTAGGCAGGGATACAGAGATATTTGAATACTAAATACACAAGATGTACTTGAATACCAAACATGATGATCTGTAGATCCTGAACTGATGAAACATTTAGTAGTCCTTTGTGACATTGATTAAAAGTCCTTATAAGACTGGAAAAGATGGTTGCTACCAGACCCCCCTCCACAACACAGAGCTCTGGTCCAGGACCACTTTGTGTCAGGTTTTTAATGTGTGGTTGAACTACAGCATCTTCTGTTAGAACATGCTCAGTCTTCATTTGAAGTCCTTGGATGATGGACAACCCACTGTATATATAGATATGTTGTTGCAATGGTTCATTACCTTTGCCACCAGAAGATGTGTACATCATTTCTAGCTTGAACTGGTTGGATTCATCTTACCTAAATTTAGCTGTTTACAGTGTAGATGGCTGCAGTGGAGCTGATCGCCTGAAAGTCCTCTCAGATTCAAAGCAGAGAAAAAGGCACTTGGTGGTGCAATCCATCTGCCCTATTTCAGCTGTTTGTTTTAGGGTGAGAAGAATCTCACCCTAAAGTCTATCAGTTATGTTGGCTGCATATCTATTGGCAGTACAAAGGCCTGGAGTATCTAGACTGAGATGCAGTTGTCCACACATAGAGGAATACTGTTTGACACATCTAACATCTGGTTGCTGTTAGCCCTTTTTCTACTGTTAACCTTCAGAAGTCTCAGCCCAAACACAGAAGGAACAGCTGAGACTCAAGTCACTTTTTACTGTCTCAGATAAACTGAAGGGATTGAGATTTCTATGTCCTTTCCAGACTTCTTGTCACTGGAGCTTTTACCTAAACTCTTGCCAATATAGAAAGAACCTCTGTACAGAGAAGGTTCCTAGATTGGTCCTGCTACTGTGCAGGTAGGGAAATGCTCACTGTTGTACACACTATCATCTGTGTCTTTTCCTTTTTTTACAAACCCAGAGTAAATGTTTGTCATCTGAGCGTTACACTGAAAGGGGGATTCATGCTGCCTACACATCATTTGGGGAAGTTGTGATGACTTGTGCCTCTTGCAGCTCTCTGCGGTGTTTTCCCAGAAACTCCCGAATGCAGCCCAGAGGCTTTCTGAGCAGGATTGGTCTCTAGGATCATAGTGACAGTGTGTGATATTTTGAAATTTATAAATTTTATTACCGTGAACTTCTCAAATCTCTTCTTGCACCCCTGAAGAGGTACAGCATCCATAGTGTCCTGTGACAAGGAGATCTGCAGCCCAACTCTGCACAGGGCAAAGAACTTTCTCCTGCTTGTTTTGAACAGATCTCCTGCTTTTTCCCTTTAATGCTCTTGAATTCTTATATAATAAAAATAGAAATAACAAATAAATAAGTAAATAACTGAACATTGAAAAAAAAAGTAAACCATGATCAGTTCCTATCTGCCCTCTTCCTTTCGTTTACATTTTGCTGCTTATGGACAAGGTCTGAAAGCCAGGCAGAGAAGAAAGGGCACTGTGAAAATCCACTGTGAAATGGATCTGACAGCTCCATGCCTTCTGCTGGTACTGGAGGCCTCAGAGAGGCGGCCAGCAGTGGAAGGATTAGTATACACCACAACGTGTATGCAGACATTTTCCATGAAGTGGGCGTAATGTCTAGTCACACTTCCACCAGGCCACCTTGTTTTCGCAGAAAGACTCGGATGAAGCAAGCAGCAAAAGCCATTCAGTGAGAAAAGTTAAAAATGCTTTTCATGGTCCCCGCACTGAGTATCTGCTGTGCAGCACACACACACACACTGTCAACCACAGATCTTATCAGGCTTTCAGGTTGGTTTCCACTGAGAGGTGTCTTGCTCTTCTCCTCCACCAGCGCTGTGCATGCAGCAGTTGTGGAGTTTATAGCCTACTTTATTTTGGTAAGTAATCTCCAGATCTCTGCACTGCAAAAGGTCATGAATTCCTGACTTCTTAATAAGAAACAGGGCTTCAAATGTCACTGTGCAAATGGAGCAGAAAACTCCAAGGACTTTGGCACGATGTGTCAAATGGGGTAGATGCAATGAGACCTACTCTGGAATAATTGATGTCCTGGTGGCATCCAAGGTCATTTCCTCTCCAACAATGGGATATTCAAATCAATCAAGAGAAATTCATCTACTCTAATGTGGATGACTGTGAGTGCCCGTGAATCTCTGTACACCAGAGTCATGACAAGTGACTGGTATGATCAATGCTAAGAAATAGGTACTGTAATCATATTTAAGCCTACTGGAGTCTTCTCCGTCTATAGGCATTCCTGCCCAGGCATCATGGGCATTTGGGAATGGAGTTGCCATTGCAGCATCCTAAAATGTAACAAAAATTGCAGGGTTGGCAACTGGAAAATTCTGTGCCTCAACTCCATTCTCAAAAACATTAATAACTGCTCCATTTTGTGTGGCTGGTTTGTTATGTTAAGGCCTAACAGAGAGTAAAACTGGACCTATTCCTGAAATATCCACCCCTCTGCTTTCTGAGGTCTCCAGCTTGTGTCTCCCTGCACAGCGTGCAGCTGGATGCAGACAAAGCTCAGAGAAAGGACAACCACTTTAGCACCTGTGTTCTTCAAGGTCTGGCTAGACAGGAGATGCTCAACGCGTAGGTCTAGCTCCCTGTGCCCATGGAGGGAAAGGGATGAGGATTTAAGGACACCTTGAGCACGTCTGTAGTCTCAAGTGGCTAGTCCCATATACCTATCCTGGCTGGAAATACCAACCCAATATGTGGTGTCCCAGGCTGTTGTTTTTATGGAAATCAAAAAATCATGAGCAAAAAGCCCCCCAAAGAAGCATCTAAACATCTTTATTTTTAAAATAAAGGCAAAACAATGACCTCCAGTCTTGTATGGTGCTGACTTCCCAGTGACTGCTCCCAGCCCCTACACTGTGCATCTGCCTGTGGGCTGTCAGATTAGACTAGATGATGTTTAGCGGAAGGAGGGGAAATAAAAAGAAACAAAGAAAGAATTTCACTGCCCAGCTTACAATTTCCTCTCACCAGGGCTGAGGTGGTGTCAGATACTGTGTGCTCCTACAGGAACCAAACTACGGTCCCAGATAGAAACTAATGTTCAATGATGGCACAAGCCCATCGCCTCTGAGTTGGTATTTGAGTTGGAGCATTAGTGGGGAGCTGGCAGAGAGGTGGGGGGCAGCGGGGAGTGGCAGATAATTTATGGGAAAGGTCTTCAAAAGAGCTCTGTTCCCATTCAGGACAATGGGAGCTACTGGGGGCTTCGCATGCTCTTGCCAATCTGGTCACGTAAGCACAAACTCCCTGATTTGGTTTATGAAGAATACCCTTCAGTCTGACACTGACCTCTAAAACAAATAGAGTATTGCAGCGCGCTGATGCCCCATTCATCACCGGGTGACAATGGGAGCCAGGGCCCGTGAGCGAACAGCGTTTCATTCAGGGGAGGTCTGAATTGCTCTGAAACACTCATCACGACGCTGCCAGTACCAGCTCTGTGCTGCCCGACAGGCACGCTTCTGTGCCCGTCCTAGATGAAACCCCCTGGGAGGCTTTGGAATGCTACAGCACCATGAGGAATCCTGTTTCACAGCACATGGTTGGGTAAAGAGGCAGGATGGGACAGCTGGAGTGAGCAGGGAGGACCCAGCGAAAGGAGGGATGAGGAGGTCCAGGCCATGGCCTTGCCCAGAGGGAGTGTTTCACATTGCAAAACGTGTCTCCTCACTCCGGGCTGAGCCAAGGGGCAAAGTTGTCCTGGAGGAAAAGAGATGCCTGAGGGGCTGTGGATATGGTCCTTTGTGCCCTGGCGGAGACCAAGAACTGTAAGTATAATACAGCTGTGGTGAAAGGCGATAGAGAAGCAGGGAGGCAGGGATGACCAGCGATAACGGGCTGGACATGAAGCCTAGCCAGCCATACTATGCCATTGCCATGGCTTCAGTCATCAGCTCCAGGGTGAGTTTTCTCCAGCTATTTCTTCTGCCCGCAGCTCTCTGTTGCTGTTCCTATGTATGAGGACAGAGTAGATGGCTGATGGCAGGAGAAAACCAACATATTAAGCTTCAGAGGGCAGTGCAGGAACAATCTGATGGCCCTCTATGGGGAATCAGACCAGTAGAAGGCTTTCTTTCTTCTTCATAAACCAGGCTGGGCTGAGTGCTAAAGCACGAAGGTGCGTATGCTCACTTAGGGTGTTTTTTCATTCACATTCTCCATCAATGGTTAATTCCTCCTGAATGAGCCTGGACTATCTGATGATTATGTTTGCTGGTCACGTATCTAGATCACAAAAGCAATCACAGTTCTACATATGTTCCTCATAAGGACCTCTTCAAATGACCAAAGTGAATATGCAGCGAGTCATTCCCATGTGCTGATATTAGCATGAAGTGTGCAATTATAGAGATTCCTTGAGCAAATTGCCTGTGTATGTACAGATGTGTATGTTCACACTTTTAGCAAGCCCAGTCTTTTCTAGGGCATCGGGCCTGAGAGAAACGCTCCCACGCATTTTTGGAGGGTGTTGTTTCAGGGACTAATTCTGCCAAGGACTTGCCTCTCTGAGAAAGTGGTATTGCAAAGATTGTAATGTGCAACATTATCTTTCAACAGACATCTGTGTTAACAACTGAAATGAAATGATGGCACATTAAAAACTTAACAGCGCTGTTGCAAAACACTTGCCAAAAAAAAAAAAAAGCCCTGATCTGCTGCTGTAGGTTACTCTGAATTATGCCTGAAAATAGGATATCCAAGTTCCTTGGAAGCAGACACACAGTCGCTAGCAAATCTAATTATCTCCTGGAAAACAAAACACCAGTGCCTGTGTGAAAGGCTCAGGGTGCGTGTAGGCATTGCCCCAGCATTCTGAGGAATGATAGGTGGATTTGTGATTTCTGTAGGTCATGAAATCACAGTGGCCTTGCCAAGTGTGCAGTTGCCCGATCATGTGAAGATCGCCTACCTAATGCTGGCTTGGCTTTCAAGGGATCACAAATAAAGCAAGTAAGGGCAGCACTGTGAGAATTCACGTCTTGATTTCCCAGCTCACTGCTCAGAGGGTGACAGTGTTACGAGGGTGAAATGGCTAGAGGCGAGTCATCTGGTCGATCATGGTTGTTTCAGAACCTTTGATACTGGCAGGTGAAACCAGCATCTTCCGTCTCTCCTGAGTTGTCCCCAGGAGGTGTCCGCCTGTCTCCAGGATGGCAGAGGGAGGCTGGGGTCAGCTGGCTGGAGGGTAGGAGATGGGGCTATAAGACAGGATATCCTGCTGTATCAGCTGCAGATGGAGCTACATCATTGTGGCTACTCAGGCAGTGCAGCAAAGCCCGGATGGCCACCACTGAATTAGGGACCAAAGGCATGGGCTCTACCATGGAAACCTCTCTGAGATCTTCTGCAGAGGTAAAAGACCTGGTGAGACTGCTTCTGTCTGGCTGGTCTGCTGGGAACCACCGTGTTTCAGTCTATGCAAAAAAAGATCTTCTCCATGCAAGACAAGAGGGCAAATTCTGTTTTAAAATCTGCTGTAATAAGAAGTAATGCTCAGGCCCAGGTGATATCTAGCCAGGGTCAGAAGATGTTATGCATCTGGACCACCTTACAGATCTCTCTGTTTGCGAGGCAGAACTTGAGACCCTTTGCTCAGCCACCATCACGTGAAGGATTATCACTGGCATGCAAAAATCATGTAATGAAAATATGGCTCTTTGATAGCAAGAACATAAGAACATCCATGCTGAGTCGGACAAAGTCCCACATCCTCTTCCCCACTGCTGCTGTGAGTGACTTGCCTCGAGAAGCGTTTAAAATGGGATTAACACATATATTTTTCTGAGTGCTTGCTAAAGCTCTGGCTACTTCTCTGAGAGGGAGGTGGCTTCTTTATATATACTAACCTTCATGGGATTTCTCTTCTGTGAATTGGTCTAGTGTTTTCTGGATCTACCTGGATGCTCATGTACATTCTTAGCATCCACTCCTTCCTGTGGCAAGGAGTAGTATAGTTGGACAACCCAGTGCAGGAAAACCCACCTCTGGGGTCTGTTCTGAACCTGGGTTCTCCTACACAGCACTTCCCAAAGCTGATCTGAGAATCTGTCTTGCATAGGAGCACCATGTGAACCAGGGCCAATGTGACTGTGCTTGTGAGCATCAGTGGTTAATCATGCAGCAGGCACAACTACGGGATTTCCAAAAGAGCTTCCAGAAGGATTCAGTCCATCTAAGATTTCCAATGCGTTCTGGCGATGGCTGCTGGCTGAAGCAGAAACAGGGTGATCACTATCTCAATGTGTCAGGCAACAGAAACTCAGATTTAGATGGGCAGAACCAGTTCTTCATGTTCAGATATACCTGGTGTAAAGAACCTGAGCTGTGAACGAATACTCAGTCTATGGGCTCTCATGTGTCACTGTATAACAAATGTATGCAAAAAAATGTAAATATTTGCATGGATTTCCATTTCAACAGAGTTTGTGTGTGGATCAGCTCTGGAGAAGCTGAAAGGAGTCCGACTGGACACAGGCCACTGCCAAAATGAGGATGAGGTACCCAAAACATATTCCAGCATATTGTGGGTTCTTTGAACTGATCACCCTGCAGGCAGAATGTAATTTTGGAAACTGTGCAGTAAATGGTGGAAAGAAGTTGCTTAAAATAGTAAGTTGTGCCATTTGTGTAGCTCTAGAGTATGGAGCATCACAGGGATGGGAAAAGAGGACCAAGGATTTACAGAAGACCTGTGATGTTTCAAAGCAGCAGATGGAGACCAGAGAGGATATGCAGAGCATCTGAAAGGACGCTGCCTGCCAGTACATGGGCAACTGAATATGGCCACCAGTATCACAGAAAACATGAGTGGAAGTCAGCTCAGAGGTTATAACATCTGCATGAAGATGCCTACATGCATGTGGAGAACTAGGGCAGAAGTTTCTAGTGTCATTTGAGATGCCTGATTGCATCTCACCTGAATGGGATGAAATGACATGTGACACCTATGTCTAGAAGCTGAATCTCAACTCATGTCAGGTAAGTTCAGAGATGGCTTAACTGACCAAAGGCAGTTATCTACCCCAGGGGACCTGAACAGCACTCCAATTTCTCGGCAGTATTAACTGGCTTTTCTTGCACTACAAGGGGAATTTAGGTGCCAGACCACATGCAGACACTTAGACATGTTTGCTTGAATTTAATTTATGGCTATCTTAATCTCAGGGAACTGCTGCTCCGCAGAGTGAAGACCAATGAGCTAGACCTGCAGAGGTGGTCACAGCATGGAGAGCTCACAGCTGGGACAACACTGCACGAGGGAGGATGTGATACTTTGGGGAAGGGATTTTCATAGTGGGGCTAGTGAGCAGCATGTGCTGAACAGCTCACTCCCCTTGCAGGCACATCCTCAAGAGTTGCAAACACAAACCACAGAGGAGGTTCCTAACTGACTCCATCCCTTCAAAATCTCATGCAAGAGCCACACATTGTCCAACACCAGACAAAATGTTATTTCTCAGAATTAGTTATTCTCAGGATTTTTTTTCCCCAGGGCTAGCTCTTAAGGATTTTATGAGAAACCATGCTAATAGACCTAGTTGGAAAGATGCAGTTTGGCTGAGTGAAAAGGCAGCCCACTGTCCTTTGAAGCTTTGCTATCAATGTCAGTGAGATTTATCTTCTGATCATTTAATGTGCGAGAAGCCCGCAGTATGGTGTACATGACTTGGTAACGTGGCAGAAAACAACATTGTAGAGAATATTCAGCATTCGATGCTTTTGCAAAATTCAAAGGACTTTCAGAAACTCTCTGACTTGAGCCTATATGTTGCTGCAATTCGAGAGGTTGCAAGTGCTGTGTTTGTTTGCTCTGTGACATGTTCCATGCTCATTCTTAGGGGAGGCTGTGTCCAGACCATCTCCTGGCTTCTGGTCTATTTTACATTAACAGAGCCATGCCTTCAAACTTAATCCTTTGACAAAATTTCTTGAGCCGTCCTATTTTTTTGGCTTGTGTACCAAAGGCTCGGTTTAACCTTTTGCAACAACGCAACACTCCCTGGGATAATGCCTGAAGTCTCTGCCTGGTTAGCAATTATTTAAATACTCTGTTATGAATAGGATCAAAGCCTTCTCTTATTGAAGCACTTCATTCCCAATGCCAGGAGTTGTCACTGCATGACAAATGGATTGCCTGTTCTCTTCTCACAAGTGTGCTCTAACCAGACAGGGCTGGGCAGCCTGTGGGATGGGGAGTTTAATTAATAACAATGTTTAACTTCTACAATGAAGCACTTAGGGGAGGATGAATATTGCAGCAGCTGCTGCAGCGCAGGCTATGTGCCTGCCTGCAGTGGCTAGCTGAAAGCAAGTATGTGAGCAGTGTCTCTGTCAGCAGAATACACGGCTGCATGCACCGTGCACTGTGCCGAAGTGCAAGCTCGATAGCACGTGTCTCCAGGAGTTGCCTGATATATTTCAGCCAGGCCAGTTTTCCCTCAGTTACTGAGCAGCATAAGTGTCATCGCTCCTCCAACTGATAGTAGCTATGGAAACCGTGACATCACCGACGGAATAGTGATACATAAAAATTCAAATGGCTGGGGACCGGTTGCTAGGAGAGCTCCGCTCGGGAAAGTCATCGGGCAGGCAGCCAAGGGACGGGAGTCTGCTGAACATGTTGTACTTCACCCTGGTGATTTTACCCTCCTCCTCCTTCTCCCTTTCACATGCAAAGCTTCTCTCTCTTTTTATTTTTTCTTTCCTTCTTTTTTCCCTTTTGCTCCCTCGCTATATTCACCCTTAAATTATCTCAGAGACTTCGACAAAGGGATACTGAGCTGGTGTAGTAGCTGAACGTTACCACAAAGTGTGCAAGGCCAGGAAAGAAAACCACCTACTGTACTTACCATCAAATAAAAGCCAGCAGCAGCCACCTTCATAGCACCCGAGTTATTATAAACGTGCATTTTGGATCACTTTGGGACAACAGTTTTCCACTAGGCTTTATATATACACAAATTAGTGGAAAATTTCTGACCAAAATCATCAGAAATGAAGGCAATCTGAACCAAGCACCGCTACCTCTGTAGTGGGTAAAACTTCGTACTGCAGCCACCCTGAATTTGGGAATTTGAGTGTTTTCCAACAGCATGAGTCACACCTGGTTTCTGGAGAGCTGGTGCTTCTCATCTGGTGGTTTTGGACCACTGGTGGTCAGAAACAGATGAGGCAAGTCTTGTAAGGCAAAGTGTTGGTTTTGATTAGACCAAAATTGGTTTATTAGACCAAAATAGTTAAATAAGAGTTAAAAAAAGCTTTCCTTGGTCTCTGGGAGGGTTTGGTGAGAGAGCTTTTTCCAGCATTGTTTTTTGGTCTAATGAGGGATCTTGCACACAGATTTGGTCACATGCTCATGGGTGCATCCCGCTTGGGTCTACCTGCAATAAATGCACAACTGATACGTCCATTCCTGTATGCAATAGACTCAGGGGTCTAGGTTTAAATTCATGTTTCTATGTATGTATAAATAGACACATACATATTTTTTTTATTATTCTCCCAGACTGAAATGTAACTTGCAGAGGAAATTGTCCAAGTAGATTTTCCCATGACCACCCAAGTACTAACAAATTACAAGATCTTAATAAAGGCAATATTTATACTGAATAGTCCTGGTAACTGACCAAACAGTGAAGTATTGTTGGGGAGCTTTGCCTAGGAATTACTCATCAAAATTATTTGGTAGAGGGTTCTTTTCCAGAAACCGGGTGTGCAAAATTCTTAGAGTGTAACCAGAAACTAAGGAGGAGCCAGACAAGGAAAAACAAATAGCCATCGAATAACTTATTATCAGAAAGATTCTGATTCATGAGAAATGCCTGTGCACTCAACGTACCCCAGCCACCCACATGAACCCAGACACAACCTGAAGGTGCACATGAACATCAAATGGAAACAAATTTATTTTCGTTTTCATGAGCTGAGTTGTGACCTATTAAACAGCTAGCATATTGCACTCGAGACACAGCTGCACTTTTAACCTATTCATGTTTATTAAATGTACAGCATAATGTGCACGGATTGCTGAGGTCTTCTTGAACTACAGTAGAAGTTTGACTTAAGAAGACATCTTCTTAATGTTCACCATAAGTGCAGCACACTGTTTAATGTGTATTTCACTTTCTTTGTTGTACTGATATCCACTCCAAAGAGCCTTCCTTTTCCCATCTGCAGCAGACCCTGGTTGGAGATCCATAGTTCATTGAACTGAGCTCTAGATCTCTGAGTTGGAAACCTCCCTCACACTGACACCTAAACTGAAACATCTTTAATTACTAAAGGCTAATCCTCCAGGAGCTGCTAAGCATCATTGTGATACTGGTTTAGAAACACATTTCTGGCTCAACATATCAACTATGATGAAGAAAGAATAAGCATGAACAGAACCAGACCCTTGAAGTTTGGAAAATGTCTCCTCAAAAGCTAAAGTACTCGGTAAGAGTGGGCTTGTCCAAGCAAGCAGTACTACCTGGAGAGACTTCCAGTAGTAAAGCCAGCTGAGTGTAATCAGGGGTCCTGGACTCAGCTCAACCACTGCAACATGCTGATTAATCTTGATGGATTAGGTCCTGGAGCTATCTATCTATCTCACTCTACTTAAACTCCACTAGGCTCCCCTGCATAATGCATGGTGGGTACATGAACTTTGCTTCCGCATCCCTAAGTTGAGTGGTACTGAAGAGCAAATGAAGGGCTTTATGTTTATGCCATTGCTAATTCCTGGGTCAGTTGGTGCCTCTGGTAAAAGCATTTGAGTTGCAGACACTCTGATGCTCTTTCATCTGCACACTGTCACTTGAACTCATTTAATAAAAGCTGATTGGCACAAGTGCTCCATGAATTTGTCATATTCATTATAAAGATACTACTTTTCTTGGTATTTAACTATTCTCCTCATTTCCCATGTATTTTACATCATAGTCACCAAAACTCCATAGGATGCTTAGTGACGGATCTGGGAAGAAAAAGGAAACTCAGAACAATTTGAGTTTAAATGAACATTTTCTTGTATAAACTGTGGCAACAGAAGCACTTGGTGATTTTCTTCTCTAGGGTCACCTACAGGACGAACTTCCTCAAAAGAAGGTGGAGGATCATGCAGGTGCAAATGTAAGCTTTGGGACACTTGATCAGGGTAAGGACAGAAGTCATGGTGAATTCAAGGCAAGTGAACAATGTGAATAGGTTTATTCTCCCAGCAGGTTTATTCTCTGAGGAGGTATGAAATAGAAGACTTGAAGTTTTTAAAGACCATACAGGTTACTCCATCAACACAATAGACTCAAAAGTTGGTTTAAATTGCCTGCACTAAGAGGAAAACGACTACAACAAAACACAGAACTAGTTAGTCATCAGTGTGCTAACAAACAGCATTGTTTCAGATGATGTACTCAGTACAAGCAGCACTCATGTAACTGAAGTCGCTGTCAGAAATCCTGAGAGGAGGAGGTCATGGAGGTTGCACCTCCCACCCAGTATTTGCAGGATAAACTGTCCTTTTGAGATCAGAGTCTGGCAGCTCTGGTAGAAGGGAAGAAGTTCTAGACTGGCCATGGGTCTGCCAAGCGGTGTGTTAGCTGGATGTCTCCTCACCAGGTAAGTGTTCTATCACCTTTTGGAAGGAGAGTGAGATAGACTTCAAGATCAGTCAGCAGACTTCCAGTGCAGTCAGCAGATTTGTCATCATCTTCCACAGGAATGAAAAATAAAATAATAAGTTCCTGAACTGAAGATTTTCCACCGTACTTAACAAACATCCCTCTGCTCAGACACCTCTGTGTGGTGTTTGAGCATGGTCACTCTAACAACCTTTTTTCTTCTTGCTTAATATGAAGATTACAGTGATGATTCTCTTTCATTTTGTCTGAAAATGTGTGTATTTCTATGGGATCAAGTTATCTTTTTCCTACCTTACCTTCAGGGGATGTGAAATACTTTGGAGAAGCAACTGGCTACATATTTCATTGTCATTTCAATCTAATCAGCAAGGATTATTCTTTAGTCATCTTGTTAGAAAGCAACAAAAAGTTAACCAGCAGCCCCTTTTAATACATATAGCCATAGTAGGATTTGAACTTGCCTCCCTTAAAATAAGGTCGGCATTTTACTATCCATTAGGATACAAGATCTTTGGCTACCTTCCATGGGAATTTAAAGGCAATAAATTAGCTACAGGAGGGCTTCACTATTGTTCTCTAAATGTAATGGAAGCAGATTTAAATTTACAAGGGGAAAAGCTAATAATTAAAAATTGAACATAAGGGCTGTAAAGTACAAAATGGGTTCCTTTGGATTGGCATACAAACTTTGTGAAAAGTAGAGCTCCTGCTGTGTTATGCTTTTCTAGAATGACTAAAAAAAAGATTGTTTAAAGGTGTTTTTTGTTGCAAATTAATTGCTTGTGGCTTCCATGGATCTTACAGCCTATAAAGATGTAACTCTTGTGGTTTCCATTGATTATTTCATTGAGGGTTTTCCCACACACCTTCCATGTTGTTACCAAAATCACATAAAAATGAATAGAAGTGCAGGTGAGGAAGTTGTGAAAGCTACTAATGCCCCAGATCTGGCAGACCGTAAGCACTTAGGATACAGATCATGGCTGTCTCCAGTTCCCTCTCAGATTTCATGCATTTGCCCCTTTTCTATGCAATGTCCCATGGGCCACTGGCAGCCACTCAGTCTGGAATATATCACGGTCCCCATCTGAGTGAGCTCTGTGGGTCATAGGGATGTGCTGCTTGATCTACCTATATAAGCCTGCCAGTAAAGAAAAGAATACTCCTCCCAGGGGTCCTTTCAGACTAGAAAAAACATTGTCCTGGTCTGTTTTAAGCCCTTTACCACTGAATGAGAAAGACCTATTGGCATTTGTATCATCCAAGTATTTTACTTTGGGAGATGGCACTGGGATCAGTTGCTGTTACTGTAGCTTTGCCAGGTCCATGTGACAGAATTGTACCTGCCCTTATGGCAGATCATATGTCCAGGCAGGTCTTGAACCTTGAGTATTTGGGCTAGTAGTTTGACTGATCCCTCAGCAGACACCAGAAAAAGCAAGATGGAGAAAGGTCTGTTGGCAATGCAGGACTGGCCAGCAACCTGGCAGAGGATGGAGAACGACCAAAGGAGCTCATCCTCACTTGCCTTCTCACCAGGAAGTCCAAAGAGCTAAGTGATGTGAAATCCCAGCAATCCCAGCTGCCCATGTGAAAATGCCACAATGTCCCAGAACCCCATCACTGGGAACAAGGGTTACAGAAAACCTTGTTCTTGGTGTGTTTTTCCCCAATGGGATTTTCCTTTTTGAATTTTAGCTTGTTCATCTCAGATAGTCGCTTTCCCAGAAGCATCTGCTGCTCACATCTATTTCATCTGTGCAGTCTCGTTCATGTCCTCATTCGCTGGTTCTGCCACCAGTTTGCTATTGTTCTTATAATTTAAACTTTTGATCACCTCAAAACCCCTGCTGCATTTTCTCTGACATGCCACTTTTGTCAAATAAGCAGTTGAATTATCCCTCCTTCCAGAGCTGTCCTGTTTCATTCCCTAGTTCTCCTTTTTCACTGAATCTTTTTTTTACTCCTCTAAACTTCTCTCTGCTCAGACTGAATTCCTTCCTACCTTTTCACTCCTAGTCTGGTTTCAGACAGGTAATATAAACTCCAGGTCTCTTGGGACAGGTAACCTAATATGAAGAACATCACACTAGTCTATTGGTGTGAGGGTTATGAAGTGCCTATGGGGAAAAGAGTGCTATACAGGCAGCCACTATTGTGGCTTCAATAGCACTTCATCCACAGGAAAATTTTTGAAGGGGATAGTGATTTTAAGCCTCTAGGAACACAAAAAATGGGATACAAAGCAGGGTGGGGTTACCAAGGGTAATCCTCAGAACTTACTTACGTAAGGTAAGGGTGTTTATAGAAAGGTTGTACATTGGAGTTAATCCCTTTGGGTACAAATGTATCTGCTTATTTGAAGGATGCTATGAGACACAAACATTAGTCAGATCACTCATGGCTTTTGGGCTAGGTCTCCTACTGATCCCATAACAAACGGGACTGAGTAAGGAATGGGGAGCTTTTTGCTGAGCATATGTGAAAACTTTGTTCCCCTGTTTTGGCAGGGACTCTGTTTCATCTTGTTTAACACTCCTCTGCAAATGAGTGGTTTCAAAATATGGGTTTCCCTTCTCCTTTTGCAGAAGGACAACAAAAAGTTGTAAGATTTTCAGTTTCAGCCTAAATTCCAAGAGGAGGAATGAAGGGAGGGAAATCTGTTATTTACTGTTACATTGCTGCTATATATCAACATATATAACTAAGCGGCACAATCTGGGCTCAAACTTGCATTATTAAGAAAAGATCATTTCTGAACACAGAAAGTTTTAACAGACCTCTTGGTCCCTGGCACAAGGACTCGGTGCTTACAGAGAGTAAGGACTGAGAAGTTGGTGCAATTCTCAAACAAAACTGCTGGCAGCCTGCATGGCTGGAGGTGTGTTTTGCAATAGACTCTTTGCTCATTAAATATCAGCTTCTACAGTTTGCTCCCTCAGCACGTTAATCACTAGCTGCAGATGGGTGGAGGGAAAATGATATGCATTCAGGTTTTAGCAGAACTTTTATGTGTTGAAATTGTCAGTCAGTTAAGAGATGTCAGAAGTTCAAATTAAAGGCTGCATTTGAAATGTTTTCAATGGCACTGCAGTTCAAAAGAGCAATTCTTTTCATCAGAGACTGACTGATAGTGCAAGCATCCCTACATCTGCCAAGGGAGATCCTCTAATTCACTATTCAACAACAACTGCTTTTTCCATTGACTGAGTAAGGACCAAGGATCTGGTGGCCCAAGGTTGTGGAAAGTCTCAGCTTCTCACTGATTTCTTGAATTCTGGTTGCACACTCCAAACATTAGGGTCTCAAGGTTATTATCTTCACCTGGGCTGCCTACTTGGATGAGCAAAGTGGTAGAATGGTCACTTTGATACAGATCAAGACAACTTCTATCTGCAAAGTGAGTAGACGCAGACATTGTTCTAGTGTCTCCCATGGGCTCTTTGGGTTGCCACTTCTCCTCCTTGTCTTCAGTTGCCCCACATGCAGTAAAAAGGCAACGTTCCAAAGCCACTTCCCCATGTAACAGGGACACAGGGAACAAAGTCACCTAACAGCCTTTTTGACGTCACATGAGTGCCGTGTCACATCACCAGCATAGATGTGTGGATGCAGTGAAGCTACCAGTTTCATTCAAAACGTCCGTTACCAACACACTGGACTTTTCCAAACCCACATCACTGGTGTGACACTCAGGCAAAGGCAGCGGCTTTTGGACATACAGCCTGGCATGATTTCATTTTGCAGTGTTTCATTCGGCAGCCAACCAGACTCTTACTGAGTATTCAGCATTTTACTTTTTATACAGAAATAAATGGCAATATTCCCACAATCTTCAAAGGGAAAGCACAGCTCTGGGTCTATATGTAATGTATTACTATTAGACGGAAATACTTGCTAGGCTCTGTTATTGGTGAGATTCAGTGTTTTATTTTTAACTGCTTTATTATTTTATTTTATTTTGGCACTGCAAATAAACTTTTTGGTTTATTCAAGGAAAGAAACAAAACCTGGTTCAGGAGAGTTTAGCCTGTGGCTCTTTCTATAATATGAAAATTCAGAGATTTGGATCAAGCCGTCTTCCTGAATAGAATTGCAAAAGGAGGGGTGGCGGTGAACTCAGCTCTGCTTCGCAGCGCTGATCCCAGTTTCAAACATAATCACCTCCAAATGTTGCAGATTGAATCTGTGATGAAACAGAAGTGGGTTTGATGGAGAAGAAGCAGGCCAGAAAAAATAGTTGACATGATCAGGTGAAGCCGTGCTGGGAGGAAGGGGAGGCAGTTGCGGTGCTCTTTGGCATGGCTGCAGCTGCAGGCAATGTGGGAAGGGCTTGACTGAGCAGCAGTTTGCACAGGTCACGGCTGAATCCAGCCCTCATGAAAACACTGTGCTGCGACTGCCAGCCTGCCTTAAGCCCCACGTGTGAGCGTGGGATCCGTGGATGCTCCCGAAGCCCGCATCTGTGTCCATAGCTGGCTGCCTTCCCCCAGGGCCCTCCTCACCTGTGCACATACTTCATTGCAAATGCAAACTGCAGACCAGGATCCTCAAAGGGGTTGCCAACAACTGCAGGCTGATTTATGAGTCGCTGTCAGATGCGATGCGATAGAAGGAGGTTTGCAAGCTTCCCAGGGAGACCAGGTGGCTCTGAAGAAATCTCTCTAGGTCAGGGCTGTTGGTGATAAGTGCCCTTGGCTAGTTACAGCTTGGAAGATTGTACTTCCTGCAGCTGAACATCTGAAGGAACCTGAGACTGGGAGGAAATGGATGAGTGGTGATTCTTCATGACCCTGTCTCTTGCAGACAGGAGCTGGATTGCTGGGGGCAAGTTATTCCCTAATTGTACATTAGTGCTGTAGCTGACCCAGCGGGCCCAGTTAGGGACCATGACTGTGTTCAACCACATGAACAGAAAACAAAGTACTTGTGCACTGTGGGAGACAGCAGTAAATACAGTGAGCAGATGTGAGGAAGAGGGCAAAAAGAAAAGCTGCGATAGAGCCTCTCACTTCCGTCTGCAGCACCTGCTTGTGGTCACAGCTGTAAGTGGAGTGCTTGAACCTGGGACTGCTCTAATATACTCATTTCTTTGTGCCTGGCTCAAGACCAACCAGCTTCCCTGGGTCAGCAGCCAGAGGTAGATGTGCAATGCACCAAGCAGAGGGAGAGGCAGAAGCCCCACATGCAGCTCTCTGCTTATCTCATCTGGGAGCAGTGTAGATGCCCAGAGAGAGGTAAATAAATCCTACCCCCTTGTCCATGAATATGCATCCAGGGGTCAAAGCCAGAATTGTGTTTTCTCAGCACTTTTGGTGAAAAGCTCCAGACGAGCACTGTAAGCAGGATGGGCGGATGTCATCAAGCAGAAGGACTCCACTTTCTTTTGTCATGGTGAAAAGCTACCAGGCTAGAAGCAACCTTCTTGGCTTATTGCAGTCCTAATATTGCAAGTGACAAGGCTATATGTATGCTGTCTCCCACAACCTGTGAGTCTGTCCACATCTCATCAGGAGCTATGCAGAGATGCTATGAGAGCTCTCTATTTATACCATGTGGCTTATAAACTTCTGCATTTGTCACTTCAGGTGTGTGTCTTACTCCAGGTTTCAGGTCTGTGATAGGTCTCCGGTTGCTCAGGAAGGTGAGAGTCCTTCTTGGCCAAAAGTCTCTTCCTCAGGTTTGACAATATTTTCCATTCTCGATTTGGTGCAAATCCAGCTTTCACACAATCTTTTATAAAAATGCCTTTTTCCTGTCTTCCTCTCTCCATCTTTAATTACATTTTAATTTGAACAGGCCTAGACCTTCCATACACTGACTCAGGCACAGATATAGATCCAGTGATGGTCACACTGGGAAATGACATACAGCAAGAAAACGCTGAGCCCAGGGCACACAGAAATGTTCCCAGAGCATAAATCCTAGGACACAATGCTCTGTGTAGTTTGCCCAGAAGTGGGAGATCTCCTCCCAGGGAAATTTTCCCTCCAGGGGTTCAGGCTACTTTAAAAGAAAAGCCCTTTTTGCTGCAAGTGTATTTGTGCATCCATGCATCTGTAGATGTGCAGTAATGCCAGCTGTGTAAAAATAAAATATTCACCAAAAAAGGAAGTATTCCCCAAAAATCCATCCCAGCCATCTCTGTCAATTGACACTGCCCAGCACTGCTTTGTGTAACGGCCACAGGGACCCCTGTGAATAAGACAGTGGGTGCTAGCATGGCTACGTCCTCCTGCACTCGCAACAGAGGGCTGCTTACTTGCAAGGAAACAGAGGGGAATCACTCACATTGAATCACTGAATGATATCACAGGCAATGGAGGAGAGTGGGTGAGCTGTGCCAGCCCATGAGCACACCTGAACAGCCACCCCTGGCACTGCCAGGCGAGGGGATGCTGCTCTGCCATGCCATTGCCCTAACAAGCCAGACTGGTTGCCAGTGATGGATGCTGGCATGTTCCACTGCCATGTCCCTTGGAGTGAAGGAAGGGTACTTGGCTGGCTGAACCATCCCTCCTGGGCTCACGTGGAGCGAGGGGTGGCTGCTGTGGGTCCCCATAGCATCCCTGTGGCTGTCACTGCTTTGTTGCTAATAGGATCAGGGCAGGGGGGGAGCCAGAATGGCAGCTTGACATTGGCCCGTGTTTCTCCACCTGAGGGAGAGTCAGCTCATTGCAGGGCAATGTGAGAGAGAAGCCTGAGCTGCTTGTGCAATGGAGCTAGATGCAGTGCAGCCAGGGTGGGTGAGCACCCAGGCTTCCCCCAGGTCCTACCTGACTTATTCTGCAGGGTTGGCCTCTGGAATTGCTCCATGCCATCCTTACGTAGAAATCCCTCCTCAAAGAGGTTTACAGGGGCTTAGAGTTAAACACGACTACTTCTTGGCCCCCTGCCCACTGCTGAGTCTGAGCTATGAGTCAGGGAACAGGGGAAGGAAGCCAGGGGATGCAGTCATGCTGCTCCAGAGCCTTCCTTACGTGTGAGTGATGGTTGGATGTCACTTTTATAGGTGGGAATACCACCACTGAACACTGCTGCCAGACCCTGCTCTACTAGAGACTCTACCTGGGAATCGCTGCAAGGTGAGGGGCCCAAGGAAGGGACCCCAACATTGAGCTGAGCATTGATCTACAGAAAACCTCCATCCCTCACTGTGTCTGGGATACTCTGCATTCTCTGGGATGCTAAAGATAGCTCATGTGCGCTTACATCAGCTGGCCAGCGTCATCTGGTCCTACCAAGGGGACACACAGACCTACTGGACCTGCCAAGCCCTTGGATCACCTCACTAACCACCCTCGTGACAGATTTGGACAGGTGAAAGAGGTGTTTCAAGCCCCTTACACATTTCCCTGGGCCTGGTTGTGAAAAACCAGCTCTTGGCTGCCCTGCATGGGACCAGCTGGAGATCCTGAGGGAATCTGGGAGCTGAGGTCTTGTAGCAGATGTCTATCTGTGCCTTTACTTCTGTGGCTGCTAGGTAAACGGGAGAGGACTAAATAGCGATGTGGGGCAGCACCTTTTCTAGTGACTTAATTTTATTGAGGACAGACTTTTTAATAGGGTCTATAGCAATAGCACAGTGGGGCAACGGATGTAAAATAAAAGAAAGTAAACTCAGACTAGATATAAGGAAAACATTTTTATACAATGGGGGTGGTAAAACACTGGCAGAGGTTGCCCAGAGCAATAGTAGATGTGCCATCTCCAG
>JANHGB010006545.1:0-15692 GCA_026283785.1 Coracopsis vasa
CAAGCGTGGAGAAGTGTTCTGTTGGCGTCTGGTAAGCCCCATTTTCCTCTGTTACTTGGGGTGATAGGGGCAGGGGAGGAGAAGAGGGAAGGAGGAAGTAATGAATGTTCCATGGGCAGACATCCCTTGTCTGCATGAGGGGGAAGTGCTGGGGACTTAGATTGAGTGTTGGTCACCAGTCTATTGGGGATGGCATTGAATGGTGATGTCACATCTGGTTCTGCCTAGGAACACGGAGCTGTGCGTTTTCCCAGGAAGGAGGGCAGGGAGAAGGCTGTGGAGGGGAGCAGGTTCCAAGTAGGTATCTTAGTTATGGGTGCTGTTTGTTCCTCTAATTCCATATTGCTCAAAGTGGGCTTGAGCATCCTCTGCAGCTTTTCTCATGTTTCTGAGACAAGGTTTCCACTTAAAGAAAGAGCAGGAATTTTGGGAGCTGGTAATCACAGTTACTAACCTTGAGAAGTGGTCTGGCTTCTGCTTCCCCAGCCTTCCATCCAAAGGATGGCTGTTTTGAGGATAAACTTCCGGCATTAATTTTTTAAGCTGCAGGAGCAGAAACTCTGCAGTGCCTTAAAAGAGGAACAGGTTCAGACAGACAGACAGGCTGGACACAAACACAGGCTGAGAGTCACTTTTACAAGTTTCTTTATGAAATTAAATGTTGCCCCTGGTCTGGGAGGGGGAGATAGTGCAAGAATGACTTACTTTGTACATGCTACTGAATTCAGGGATCCCTGGATGACCAGACTTTGGTCAGCTACAGCATCAACAAGCACTGGATTTCTGAGCTCTGCAGACAGTTAGTGCTCACTCACACTAGCTTCATATTGGAAAGAAGACACTGCTCGTTCCAGTGTCACAGGCTGTCTCTACACTAGGGAATTCAGTCAGTATGGCTTCTAACTCTCGCTGTGGTAAGGCAAATCTTTCCTTTTACTAACCAAGGTTTAAATTAATTCTTTTTGGCCAGTTTGAAACTAATGCCAAATGTAGGCCTGGCCTTTTTAAAGTGGCTTTTCATTGTTTAAAGGTGTCAAAAACCTGTAGTAGCACCCCTTGAACTGAGGGTCTGTGGGAGTTTGCATACCAATCATCATTCAGAGTCGCACTGTAGACTCTGACTTCAGGGAGCTGGGTTTGCAAATATTGACCTTTCTTAGAAACAACGAAAGACAAAACAGGCATCAAGTTACCAACAAGTGACAGAACAATTACTTACAAAATACACAGTTCTGATTTTTTACCATAAATAAAGACATTACAAACAATGAGCATTTTCATTGGCCAGGAAATATGGCAAAATGATGGAGAGATGAGAATCTAAGGAATTGAGTATGGTATTAATTAGGCACATTTTTCTCTAACTTATGGAATTCAAACCCACTAAAGAGATTGTTGGAGTTTACTCATGCTGCAGGTTGATTGGCACAGTTTAACGTAGGACACAGTTCATCACTGGTGATCTAAAGGAAAGGAAAAGGTCACAGTGCAATACTCACTGTTGTCTGGGTGCCCCAAAGGCTAACTGAATGAGTTAGATGTGCGCGGGAGGAGGACTGTGTCTCAAAGAAACATCAGGAGTGGGGTGGGCAGAGAGAAGGGTTTATCCCTCCGTGGGCTATCATGTCAGTGACTGAGCATGTCAGCAGACACAGAGACGGCTGGTGTGTGGGCAGCCATCCCTTCTGACAGCTGCCAGGCAGCAGTAGTGTTCACCGCAGGAGGGAGTGACTCCAGCTGTAGCTGACACGAGGATGTGAGCTCTTCCTGGAAGTCATGGGCCTTGGGCGCTGTGCAGGGCTGGCTCGATGGGACTGGCACCAACGCACACGTGTGTGCAAGTGTCTCACCTCAGAGCCAGCGCGGCAGTCGGTCTGCAGTGTAAATAGGGAAGGCAGGAGCACGTGTGCCATCCTCTGTAAACAAAGGATTGAGAGGAGCTGGGCTCTGCCTCCCAGGACTGATGGATAAAGTGCTTGCTTTCTCAGAAGGGGTTCAGGCACAAACACGGGCTGCCCTCATTTCCGGAAGGGTGTCAGCCTGCTGATGTTCTGCCAGAAGTTCGAGGGCTTGCGCTTGGGCTCTGCCAGCATGAAGACTTGCTGCTGAGGGACCATCGTGGGCAGGGTGGGATGCTTCTGACGCATCAGGAAGTCATAGTATGGCCTGGTCACAGCTGTGAAAGGAGATGGGAAGCATGTTAGTTGAGCACAGCTCCCTTTGCCATTCTCTGTTACAGCTACTGTTAGGGAGTAAGTTGGTTTGTCTTGGTGTTATCTTTGGTTTCAGCACTGCTTTTTTTGATGCTATGGAAGCCCCAGAAATGTGAAGCATAACTGAGAGGAGTTTCTGAGTTGTAATGCTCAGTCTGCCTAAGCCTGTGCACAGGGCTGGCCTGTGGAGTCTCCTGTACTGCTTTGCCCTAGGGGCTTTGCTCTGTTGGAGAGGCCTGGCCTCCTTCCAGACTGATTTGGTTTGCAGCCAAATCTTACTTTTGACTGACTTATTTTGGAGTTTAGTCAAATAAATAAGGAGGCTGTAAATGCAGGTTCTAGAACCAGGTTCTGCTCCTGGTTCCACCAGCATGTCTGTGTTCAGGGGTGACTCACCCTTCGGCTTCCCGGTATGGTGCTGCTTGCTGGCATTCAGCATGGCTTGCTTTTTCTGCACCTCTGTGATTGAGAAACCTTGAAGATAGAAGAGAGTTTGTCAGCAGCAGCGGCTCCTCATTTTGTATCTCATGGGAAGACACTGGCATGTAAGTCAGGGGAGCATGGGGGTAGGAAAATGCCTGGGCTGGGAGGTCACAAACTAAAATTACTCCTAAAGCTGGAAGGGGCACACACTGCTCCCCCAGTGTGTACTGCACACCTTTCCCTCCCTTTCATGCAAAGATTAATGCCTGCACTTGCCCCCATGCTTTGCTGGGTGAAGAAGCCAGTCCAGAGCAATTGTGGTTCAGATCTCATTAGATCACACAAGTCTGAATTAAGCAGGACTTGGTCAAAACAGTGAGAGCCTTTCACTGAACAAGTTTTGTATAGATATGGTAAAGCTGGGGACTTAAACTGTACTGTAAAATAACGGAAGCTGTGTGATACACAGACCATTTTGTCAGCCCTAAACTCACTAAAGACACATCCCCCTCCCTGAGGCCTCACTCCACTGTCTGCTCACGGGGGATGCATTTTTCTTTTGTTTCAATTGCAGAGACTGATTCTGAATGTGCAGTTCAGCAGCCTGGAGCTGGACGGGAGCAGGGACTGGCTTCCCCCCTTTCGCTCCTATGCACTAGCTGGGGGTTAACAAAAGAAGGAAAAATCAAAGAACAAACCCCCCAAACCCCAGTGTGTCACAGCAGTGTTTTGCCGTACCCGTCTCCTGGTCGAGCTGAACCTGTCTCCTTTCATTCTCAAATGCCTTCAGCCAGCGCTGTTTCTGCTCTGGCTTCTTCGCACAGAACAAGTGGACTTCCTCAGTGTCGCGGCAGTGCAACTTAAATGCATTTTTCACGCTGATATTGAAGTCCTTGTCCTTCCCATCTTCTACATCCAGTATCTCCATGTCATCCATGTTGATCCGACTCTTGTAATACAAGATGTCCCGGCGCAGGAGGTCCTGTAAGGGAGATCACAGACACTAATACAGATGTTACTGTTTACTGTCCTGTCCCTTCATTAAACATTAAATGTTTTCTTTGACACAATGGAGTATTTAATCTTGGCAGTCCTGTAAGAATAAAATGACTGTTACATAAAATTGTAAATATATTAAAGATTATTTAAAATAACAAATAAAATTGTAAGACTAAAATGGAACTGAATGTGGAACTGCAGAGCGCTGAGCTCCTGCTGGCACTGCTGCCAGTGAGGGGAATCTCACCATTTCTTCTAGTGGTCAGAATAGGCTGGCATCTTCTGTTGTGGGCTACCAGCTGCCCTGCAGAGCTCCAAATGAGAAGTAAGTAAGCTTCTATTATTACACATGATCCCAATCCTCATTAAGCCTATGTCAGGAAATAGTATTTGAATCCTACAGTTAAAAGAGGAGGGAAGAAAGGAGAGAAAAGAGCAGAGAAGAGGTTTGAAGAGGAGAGAAAAGAATTTAAGAGAATAGAAGAGATTTGAAAAGAGGTTTTTAGGAGAAGGGGAGAGGAGAGAAAAAAGAGGAGGAAAAGAGAAGAAGTTTTTAAGAAGGGATATTTTAAAATCTCTTCTCAAAAAAAATCTCCTGAGAGAGGTTCTCTGAAGTGATTTTAAGAGAGACTCTCTAGAGATTTGAAGAGATTGGTAAGATATTTGGAGAGGTCTGAAGAGAGGAGATTGGAAGATTTTTTTTTTAAGAGAAGGTATTTGGAGAGGTTTGAAAAGAGGAGATTTTAAGAGATTTGAAGAGAAGAGAGATTAGGAGAGGAGATTTGAAGAGATTTTAAGAGAGATTTGAAAAGATTTTAAGCTATTTGAAGAGAAGAGATTTTAAGAGATTTGAAAAGAGTTTAAGCTATTTGAAGAGATTTGAAAAGAGATTGAAGAGATATTAAGAGGAGATTTGAAGAGATTTTTAAGACATCTGAAAATAGTTTAAGCTATTTGAAGATAAGAGAGTTGAGATTTTTAAGAGAAAGGTGTTTTGAAGAGAAGAGATTTTAAGAGATTTGAAGAGAAGAGGTGAAAAGAGCAGAAAAGATTTGAAGAGATTTCAAGAGAAGATTTTAAAAGGATAGATTTTTTTAAGAGAAAAGAGATTTGAAGATATTTTAAGAGAATAGAAAAGATTTTAAGAGATTTCAAGAGAAGAGATTTTAAGGGAAAAGAATAGAAAGAAGAAGGAATTAAAATCCTACTTAGCTTTTGGGTTATGTGTTGGCAATGGAAAGTAAATTTGCCAGCAGTGCTGAAGCAGTGAGGGTCTCATGCCTACATGACCTGGAGGAACCTGTATGCTCTGGAGCATGCAGAACAGCCAATAGACACGTTCAGTTCTGAAATTCCAATGGGAGGTGCCTTCATTGTCTTTCCAATAAACAGGGTGACAGAAAGAAAGAAAATTGGTGGCACTGCCCATACTTGAGTTTTATAAAACAAACCCAGCCATTAACCCTACAAGCAGTGCAATGCTCCCAGGAGTTCCTGTAGCTTACTGCTGTGGTCAGGAGCACAGAGCACACAGAGGCCGTGCAGAGACTGCAGTGGATGCACTTTGTGCCAGAAGCACATGTGATGCCAGTGAATAGTAAGGAAACAAAGGGTTAGAGAGGGAGGCTCAGTCAAGTTCTTTAGCACTGTAATAGATAGACAGCATTTAGGCCTGGCTGGTGGGGTTACCTTCTTGCAGCAGATGAGCTGGTGGTCGAACAGGAAGAACATTCTCTGTTGGCTCTTGGCTTGGGGGTGGGAGAGTTTGGTTAATTCTCCAGAATAGATGAGTTCTGAGCTCCTGACCAGGACATCTTCACCCTGAGAACAGCACAAAGAACATGTTGGTCACAGCCACCTCAGCACAGGGGAGAAGTAGTAAGTCCTTGGTGTTATAGGAGAACCCATGTGGCTGTAGGGGCCCAGTTCCTGCTGACACAACTTTTCTGGGAATGAGAAGGAGCCCCTGTGCTGGAGGACAGTCCCTGTCACATCAGGAGACACTGTGGACCCAGGGAACAGGAACTGAATTGGCTGAGAACAGGAGTGTGTTCAAGGAAAAAATATCCTTTTCCAGGGAGTCTGCTCAGGGCAGCTGATGCATCCCCGCTGCTAGAGGAGGCACACAGCAGAGAGCTGAGGATTTAACTGCCATCCCTGGGGAGGAAGTCTGGTTTTACTGAGCCTAGGGGTTAGGAAATCAGCAGGTTGGTTTCTTCTAATTTAGCAGTTTTTTTCAATGAGTCTCCAGGGACCCGTGGCTTGCTCTGTCGCTCTGTCAGAGCTTGTCTCTCTGCAAAAATAGGGTGACGTACTGAGCATTAAGGGGCAATTCTGCTTGTCTTGAGAGTGTGAAATCATTCAAGATAAAATGGGGGGCAAGAGGAAAATAATAGGATTTCATTAACCTACACAGTTATTTTATTCATTCTGCAAGGGAAATGGGGAAGCAAAATTCCCAGGGAGCAGCCGGTCTGGCTGGGTTATGTGCTGGACCTGTTCAGTTGGCTGCAGTTGTACTAGAATATTACATCTGTTTAAATGAATACAAATCCAAACCCCACAAACAGTGAACAGTGAATTCATGGGGGAAGGAAATCTCGTACCTCCCAGTCCTCTATGGAACTCTGCCACTGAGCAATCTTGTCAATGTTCTCCAGCCGCCGCTTTCTCTCGTTGATGAGCCGAGCAACGTTCTTCATGGCATTTAAGGCAGCTTCAACATCTTTAAAATCCCTAGGGTAAGGCAGAGGTGTTTGTTAGACATGATAAAAAGACAGGCGTTCATTGTGCCTACACGCCAAAGGAGGGCACGCTAGCACAACCTAAGGCTGAAGAGCAGAAAACATGAGTCCCACTTGCAGTTCTATCCCAGCTGTTCTGCACTGGAAGTTGGAGGTATGTGTTCTGTGCACAGATGCAGGCTGGTTCTGAGGCACAGATGACAGCCTTGTAACAAATCCAGGCCCAATTTGTGGAAGGGAAGGGGGTAAACAATCCAATTCAGCCACAGAGGTGTAAACAGGAGTTCCTGGAACAAAGTTCCAAGCCTCATGACTTTCCACAGCATAATACAATATATTCATAATGCCCCTGTCCCATACAGGGACCGATTCTGTCACACACAGGTAAGGCAGGTCAGCAACAGGGACAGAAGCTGATCTACCCTCACCCATACACCACCCGCTCCCACCAGCTATTTCAGCTCAGTTCAGAGCCACGGGAAGGAGCTTTCTGCACAGTAGCACAGTTCACAACATCTGTGAAAGTACATGACACACACACGTCATGCAAACACATCTGTGTTCTGCATTAAGGAGCTTTCTGCTAAGAGGTGCTGGAGCACCCCTGCTCTGGAGACAGGCTGAGAGAGCTGGGGTTGTTAAGCCTGGAGAAAGTCCAGGGTGACCTGCTAACAGTCTTCCAACAACCTAGAAGAAGCCAACAAGAAATCTGCTGCTGACCTACCTGTGCTGGGGGTTGGTGTACTTGAGCAGCTCCGCCAGTTGCAGTGGGTATTTGCAGATCTTCTGCACGGGAGTCAGCAGGAACCCATCCAGAGAGATGTCAATCATCTTCTGCAGCAGGCGGCAGGCTTCGAAGAAGTAGACGTACTTGTTGACTTTGGTGAGGCGGGACAGCTCCATGCAGGCGTTAGGGTGGTTGTTGCAGTATTCAGAGTATATCTGAAACTCTGTTTGCTGTAAGGGAAACAAAAGGAGTTACTGTCCATGTTCTTCAGGGTGGGGGCAGATCCTGTATCACATGGGCCTGCTTGGTAATTTGTGCCCTCCCCAGGCTTTGAAGCTCAGAGACCTGAAGTTGGGGATGTGCAGGGAACATTCCAAGTTACAGCAGGTGCAGCTCATCTGAGCAACCGAGACAATTCCACGTCTTCCGGCCTGTGCTTAGCTCCGTGTTTTTAATGATCTGAAAATGCCATAGCTGTAAACTGAGGTCCAGCTCCATGCTGTGGAATCTTTCTGTGTTTTTGCCTAATGTCTGGCAGGGAGCACAGTGCTCAGAAGCTGAGCTGCTCGGAAAATGTTCTTTCCCCAGCCACAAGAGCTAGAGGATGTTTCACTGCAGGGGTTGTATGGGGCAGGGTGGTGGCATTTAATTTGGGTGGGGTTTTTTAAACAGAGCATCAGTTCTCAGGTCAGCTTCTAAATCCTTTGGCTTAACCCATGCTCAGCTTCCCCTCTTCCCAGGAAGTCAGGTTTACTTACATACTCCAAGAAGCAGGAGCCAACCTCACTCAAGTGTGGGTGGTCTTTGTTGAATTTCTTCTCTAGTGCTTTAACAAACTTCTTCTGGCACCTGTAGATGTCCTCGATATTCCCAAAGATTGTCTTCAGCTGTTCTTCTGTAAACATGTCGGCTCTTTTGCGGCACTGCTTAATGTAACCCTAGGAGGAAACCACATTGGAAAGCTTCCTGAGCATTTGCTCTGTGGTTATCAACAGAAACCCAAGGAGTACACCAGATTCCTGCACCCACTTCCTGCATAGGTGTATCCATGTTTTAGCTAGGATTTCCTCCAGTATCACCCAAATCATGGTAGAAATAGAAACCAAACCACAGTTACATCACTGCCTTTAACAATACTGTAATCCACACTCAAAGCTGAGTCCCAGAGCTGCTGTCTCTCCTGTTAAATCCACCTTTATCTGCCTGCAGGCTATGGGGTGTTCTGACCCCAGCACTGCTCCACTGATAGATTTAGATCAATTAAATCCAGTCGCAGATCTGGTTGGGATGCTTGTGTTAGAAAATGCCTGGCTGCTGACTCAAGGGAGGAGGAGTGCACAAAGGACACTGGGGGACACTGCAGGAGGAAGGGCTTGCTTGGTAAGTATGTGCTGCTTCACCCCAGCTGGCTCTCCTGAAAGGCTCTACAGGTCTGTGTCACTTGAGTGAAGAACTATGTTCCTGCAAAACTCGTATCAGTTACCTTCATGCACCCCAAGCACATGACAACATACCTCTTTTAGAAGAGGTGTTGCAATATTCAGCATATTTGCAAGTGAAAGACCTAATGGGCTGAACATCCCCGCTTGTTTTGATCTGAGCATGACTTGCTTGAAGGCTAGAATTGCTGCTTATATTACCTCAGAACATGTATTAAGGAGGACAGCAACACTAGGCATTTACTCTGGCTTAGGCAATTCAATTAATTCCACTTAATCAGAACCCAAGTGGGTGCTCCAAATGCAGAGGCATTTGTGCAACTGCAGCAATGAATTGGCTCCTGTTTTCTGAGCACGCAGCACCATTTACCAGAGCAGGCTCTGACGGAAATGCAGTCTCAGAAGAGTTACCTGCTTAGGATCACTCTCTGGGCAACAATGGGACATAACTCTGCCATCCCTCAAATGAATTCTTACATTCACTTCCCCCTTTATTCCGTTACCTCACAGATGTCCTTCAGATGCTTGATGTAGTCTCTCTCTGTGCTTATAATCTCATTGATGACGTTGGTCCTCATCTGGTCTTTGGTGGTCTGCCCCATCCCAAAGCGGCGGGCACCACTGCCGGAGTCGTCCTCTTTGCCACCCTCGACCTTCAGGGGATAATCTTCCATGGGTTCATCCTGGTTGACTCGCAGCTGTGCGGACACACAACACATTCACTCTTTGCACTGCTAAATACAACTCCTCCAAGAAGAAGTAGCTGGGGACAGTTGACTGAATGGCAGCCACAGACTGATCTAGGATGAGGAGTGAAGAGGGCTGCTACGTGCCCATTACCTGTAAACATATTTTACCCTTGGGGAAGCTAAGGCCAGACAGTTTTGGGAAGGTACTTTCAAGCTACATGACAGCCTCTCAGTGTGATACGAGTGGCTTTAAGCAGGCATCTTTTGTGGACAGAAGTCACAGGAATAATATGGAGTCCTCCAGGAAGAATACATCCAAGAATCAGGACAAAAATGGTTTATCAAGTGAAATCTGCTTAGGTACTTGGGAGAGGGTGCTTAAGGAAGGAATGGGGAAACCAGCCAATAGCTGCTTTTAATGTAGGTTTACTGTTCTCATACTAGAAATACCAGATGGCCTCTCAGTATCTACTGCCCTAAAATTATTTTAAGGGAATTTACTGTTAATAAAAAGCAGATACAGATGCCAGCGGGCATCAACGTGGTAAGGAATGGCATTACATTCCAGGGCTGTGTGTGAAACTCGTGGTTCAGTGCCCATCAGATGGCAGCATAGCATGAGCAGAGCAAAACACCAGCATTTGAGAGATGCTGTCCTACAGAGTCTGTGTTGTCAACAGCAGCAAAGTACCTTAGTTAATAGCAGGCAATTACTAGTGCACTTCACTTAGGAGCTTTCTTTTATGTCGCAGTACTGTAGCTCTCAGAGTGCCCATGGGGATATTTTGTACACAACTCAGATGATCAATCCCAGCACAGAGAAATGAAAACACTGAAGTAGGAACATGCACAACTACAGGCATTTGTAGTATAATGACACAGAACTGCCTTACATTTCTAATGCAAGTTCTCCTAGGCAGCCTTACTTACCACTTACTTACAGATCTATCTACATATGAAAAGTCCTGCACCACCATCCCTTGTCAACAAAGGCATAGATGACATTTACTCACTATTTACAACAGGTGAAGCCCTCAAGAGGTGCAATCCTGGTTTTCCTTCACTGTGAGCAGAACATTGGCCAATCTTAAACTCAGACCTTGGCCTGGAACTTGCATAGAGCGAGAGACCCACAAATGTAGCTGAGTCCTCAAACACAGCAAGCTTCCCAGCAGGAAGCTGGAGACCCAGGGATGGTTAGCAGGAAGTTTTCACTCAGATGCTTGTGTTCCTGTGTATCCCTAATGGCTTGTGCTAGTCTGCTTTTCCCTGAAGTATCACCAGGGGTTTTTGCCAGCACAACAGTTTGACTTATCAGTAATGGGAAAGGAAAAGAGGCCTGTGTTTTCACTGTGAAAAAAGCAGCTCTGTCCCCACCAGTGCTGAGCATTTGGTCCTGGTAACCTTACTTGTAGAAACATCCACCGTGTGCAGCAGTTACCCAGCTGAGCCTGTCTCCTGCAATCTGTAAGAAAGCATTTCCAAACTTTTATAGCACTGTCTGCCCCACTTCTCCAAGGACTTTTGCTACAGACACCAGCTCACCTCAGATCACCTCCTTTCATCCTTCACCTGGTTTGGGGTCACTTGTGATCTGAAATGACCCAGATAAAGCACTAAAGGGCTGACAGTCTCTACCCTTAGGCACCTAATTGCCTTTGCAGTACTGAGGAGCCTGCCCTGAAGTGGTGAAAGCACGGAGAACAGTCCCAGCCCAAAGAAAGGAAAAAAGCCTCTTTCCTTGTAGCAGGAAAAGAGTGCACAGCAGTTTTACCCCCCACTTGCACAAAGAATTCCCACTGTCTTTCAGGTTGCTCTGTGGGAATTAATCCAACCTCTGCAGTATAGAGCTGGGACTGTCTGGGCTTTTCTATGTAGCTCTTTCTATATGGTCTTTGTAGCTGGCTCTGAGGGAAAGCCTTGCCCACAAGCCATACCCTATCTCCCCTCATCAGTTGTCCCACCTGACCTCCAAGGCATTTTCTGTGGGTTTCTCCTCCATTTTTAAATGCCTGGAATACGGCCCAGCAGCCTGATGTTTGTAAAACCCCACGGCTAAGAGAAGGCTCCTGTGTGACTCGGATGGTTACATACTTTGGGGCATGGCATTGCACTGGACCCAGCACCAGATGGAGGAAGCTAAACTTGATGCCATGGTCATCCATACTCTCTGAAGGGGATACTAAAATGAAGACCTCTGCCAACTGCATCTGGAATTCCTCTAGGAGAGTATCTGTTGCCTGCTCCTGTAGGGAATGCCACGTGCTTGGGCACAAACTAGCCAATACACATATGGGTAAGCAGGAGCTCAGGCTGCAAAGCATCATGCACAGCAGCTCCAGACGCTGGAAATGAACCACCTGATTTACTCATGTGAAGAGGGACATGTCCACACTGGTGGCAGCTCAGGAGGGAGGGCGCAGCGTACCACAGCCATGTGTAGAGGAATAGTAACAAGACAAGTTGAACCAACTATCTCTAGCAGTGAAAGTGCTGAGGAATCACTACAGAAACACTAAACCTGGAGAAAAAGAACAAACACTTGGTGCTAATGGAAAGGCATAAAGAAACATGGAGCTCTTACCCGTACAAAGCTGGCTGGAAACCAGCCTTCACTGTCCAGAATCCTCCCCCACCACCACTCCTTGTTGGTAGCATCCATTACTTCAATGACATCGCCGGCCTTGAATCCCAGCTCTTGGTCATCCATCGTGACATGGTCCCAGAGGGCTTCCGCATACACCACGCTGCCATCGCTGATGAGCTGTGGGCAGAACAAGTCAAACCGTCAGCTGCCTTCAAGAACGCAGCACAGTCCAACAGCGCGGCAGCAGCTCTGCTGCTGAGCCAAACAAGTGTTGAGAACTGGTTACTCCCCATGAGCAACGTGAACTGCAGCCGGTGTTAGCCTGGCAGTTTCTTCAACCGATCTTGCTCTCAGCAGCTCTTATTCAGACTCACTTGGACACAGTACATTCACTGCCATAAAGAACATGAGTTTGATGCTCTGGAATTTCTTACTGGTGACTGCCTCAGCCAGCAAACAAGGCTCAGTGGTACACTGTGGGTGAGGGATGCTCTTGTGCTGCCAGTCTGGAAAGCCTAAGCCTTGGCATGAAACCTTGAGCATCAGTGCTCAGAAACATACTTTAGAGCAGAAAGTGTTCTGAGACTACAGAATGAGTCTAGTATGGATATAAAGTCTTTAAGGTGGTTAAACTTAGCACTTAAGCTTCTTAAAATGAGTCTCCTGGAGAGTTTAATTATACTGAGGGACAATGGTTATTTACTGCATGTCACATAGGGGCCTACTCTAGGAAAGAAAGAACCCCCAACAATTACAAAACCAAAACAAAACCCCACATGGCTTAAGGCTGTGAGGGGGCTCTCGAACACAGGGATGATTGTGCCTGTGTGCCTGATGCCATTCTCAACCATTCACACCTTAGCCATGGTGCAGTAAGGAACACTTGGGACCCGCTGTACTGCTGCATTTGTCAGCAGGTCCTGTGGGCCCCTACAGCAGGAGTGACTGCCTGATGGCCACAGGTTCATCATATCAGAGCCTGCTTTGAATGCCATCAACTACAGAATACACACAGAGACATCTTGGGGTCTGAGCATGACTGAGAACACTGGAAAGCAGAGTGCACACTGGCATCCTGCTAAAAAGGACTCGGCCATTCCGGAGTCACAGCAAAGCCCTGTGTTTCTCCAGGGAAATGGTGCAGTGATAAATTCCCGGAGGACTACAGATAGAGCAGCCTACGAGGCACAAGGGAGAAGGTGAAAACCTGTACAAAGCCCACTGCCCATGGTTTACCGAGCCACATTGCAGCAGCATCGCCACAGCCATATAATGCACGTGTCATCTGTGCTGGGCACCTTAGCCTGCTCGGTCACACAGTTATTTATCTACTGCTCTGGGTCACTGTTTTTGCCTCTGCTCTAAGAAGAAGGATGCATGTTGTAAAGGAACGTCAGGATAATCGTGCACACAGTAAATCAGGAGAGAGTTAACGAGGCATTTGAAAGAAAATTCGAATACAGTCTGCCTTTGGATAGCAAATGGCCCTCCACTGAACCAGAAACAGCTTAATGCACTGCTTCCATTCTGACAACAACAGGGTGATGGGGAGGGAGAGGACAAGAGGTTCCCACTTATCTACACAGCCAGTGTGTTGGTGCTCCCCACACTGCCTTCTCTCCCTGCCCTTGTTGCCCCACCACAGGGCTTGGGTCCACCCTTACCGCAGGTTTCTGCCTTCACAGAGGTAAGCAGTCACTGTGGAGAGGCCCAGCAAGCAAGGAATGCAAGGGACATGCTGCTGTCACACAGCCAGCCAGTGGCATGACAGGAAAATACTCCAACATGCTGCCTCACTGGTCTAGGTGCAGGAGAAGGCTGACCCCATGTGCCAAAAGATGGGTAAGCCCTAGAACCAGGTCATGCCAGAGGTGCTGCCATACTATGCTGAGTTACACATCCCTGCGGGTAGGGCAGGGGATCACTGCTGCTCAGCATATGAGCGTAGACTAATAAATCTTTGGAAAGAGTGGCATTCAGCAGGCTTTTTCAACCTACAAATTGTGACCAGCACATAAAGAACATTCTCTGAGATAAAAATACCTTTTTTGTGTGCTTAAATACACCACTCTGAAACAGTGCTCCGAGTATGATGGCACACAGCTGGCACACACATCACTGACCAGAGAGGGACTAAATGGACTCCCTCTGTAGCACTCTGATGGTCACATACACAGAGCACTGATGATGTGAAGGCATTAATACCTTACAGTACCAAGCTGTCAGATCTCGGTATCTTGATGAGAAAACAAGAGATAAGTTTGACCTAGCATTAACAGCACGTTAGGGCTGACAGACCCAGCTCACAAGGGGACAGAGCCACATGGTTTATCTCAGAGTCACTGAGAGCCGTGGGGCTGATTAGTGAATCCTCAGCTGGTACTTTAAGCCATCCACTAGTATTAATACCTTACATTTTCTCTATTCAGCAACAGCCACACTGTAAACAAGATTTGCCCAATATAGTAAGTCACAACTGACTGCTCACCAGCCTGGCCACATGGACACAGGCAAGCAGACAGGCCACTACCACAGACAGCTCCTGGGCAAAGGAGCAACCAAAAATACACCTGAAATACAGGCCAGGATTTGATTAACCAAACACCATGTTTGTAGGGAGGAATTATCAATACGGAATAAAGCAAGAAATAAAGGTTACAAAAATACTTGATATACGGTTTGGATTGTCTCAGTTCAACTGGAACTGCAGCACTTCAAACACCTCCTGCAGGCTACAGGCACTGCCTGATCCCTCCTGCACCGCTTCAGTCTGCGCTCATATGCTGGGAGTGGGCACGGGAAAAGACACCAGCCCTGAGAGGTGTTTAACACTCACCATGCTCAGTGCTCATTCTCCTACCTGCCCTCAGTCTACACCAGTCTGTGCCTTACACTGTTCTTTCTCAGTTGTACCTGCTCCAATTCCCAGGCGGATACAGAAACATCAAACACACCCAGTGTAACAGCCCCCTTCCCAAAGCAGGCACTAAAGGGCAGCTCTGAGCCAGGACTGGCATTTCCATGGCACAGAAGCACCAACAGTACTGCATGTGCCCACAGCAAGCACTGCTGCTCCAGCAGAGGCACAGCGTGCTGCAGCATCCTCTCTGAGGAGCACATAAGTTGGGACTCTCACTCCCTACCCCAGGAAGGATAAAACACACCAGCAGACAAAAAGAGTTTCTGCAGATGTGTTAAAGCATGGCACAAGCAACCAGCTCGATATGTGAGAGCTGCTTATCTGCCAAAGAAGTGTGTATTAAAGCGAATGCTCACCATTTCCAAGCATGGCAGCTCCTCAGTTCAAAAGACTCGTCTTACCACAGGTTTTGATCTTTGCAGTTAAAACAAGGTTTGAAAAACAACTGTTAATTTCCATATGAAACAACATTTATGTGCTGGCTTTGTAATATCTAGGAAAACTCAGTACATGTTCTTGAAAAGCCCCAAAACAGTATCTAGAAGACAAACATTAGAAGACAGAGAATGCAGACTCATATACCCTACAGCTGCCCAGCTACTGCAGCAGGGAAAACGAACAGAAATTGGCTGTTTCTCTCTGTTTAGTACAACAGATAAGTTTGTAGACAGCAGTGTCTGCAACCCAAAGGCAGTACTAACACTGATGCTTTGAAACTGGAAATTGACTGCTCTGGGGCCCCCAACACAAAGAGGGATGCTCAAGTGAGTCCAGAAGATGTCACAGAGATGCCCTGAGACATGCTGAGAGACCTGGGCTGGTTCACCCTGGATAAGAGAAGGCTCCTTAAGAGGAGACCTTAGAGCAGCTCGCAAAAGGGGCTGCAGGAAACCTGGAGAGGGGCTTTGGACAAGGGCCTGTAGGGACAGGCCAAGGGGAATGGCTTTAACC
>JANHGB010006545.1:19457-31249 GCA_026283785.1 Coracopsis vasa
ATTGCCAACACAGTAATTACAATGCCATTAGGATGTCCTCTGGGATAGAGCTGTCATCCTCCCGGCTAGGGCTCCTCAAGCAGAGGTAAGAACAGCACTTCCACATGACTTCAACATTACAGATCTCATGCTATTCATCCTATCCATGCAACACTCCACACACCTGGAAGAGCCATTCATCCCTACCACATGGATGCCCAACTCCTGGCCTTTTCCCTCTTTTGCCCAAAAGGGAGGATGAAAGTGTACACAGGGAACCCTGGGTGTTCAGCCATTGCCTGGGAGGCTTTCAAGGAGAAGGAGTCCCTGAGCGCAGGCTACAGGAGTGGGTATGTGCCACATCCTCCCTCCAAATGTTCAGAAAGGCCTTTACAAGTAAGAGCTCAACAGAGAGAGTTGGGATTGTTCAGCCTGGAGAAGACAAGACTCTGGGGACACCTTATTATGACCTTTTCACTTTTAAAATGGGCCTACAAGAAAGATGGGGAGAAACTTTTTAGCAGGGCCTGTCGTGACAGGACGAGGGGTGATGGTTTTAAACTAAAAGAGGGGAGACTCAGGCTAGATGTGAGGAAGAGATTCTTTACAATGAAAGTTGTAAAGCACCGACATAGGCTGCCCAGAGAGGTGGTGGATGCACCATCCCTGAAGACATTCAAGGCTGGGCTGGATGTGGTTCTGGGCAACCTGATCTAGTTGAAGATGTCTCTGCTCTTTGCAGGGGGTTGGACTGGATGAGCTTTGAAGGTCCCTTCCAATCCAAACTCTTCTATGGTTCTATGACCTCAAAACCTTCTTAAGCACTCAAAGCCAGAGAACTTAAGTCATTTGAAAGCTCTAAATCAGCTTAAACAGCTTAAACTCATCTAAGGCCTTTAAGTGTTTTAAGCATTTTAAACCCATCTAAAGCCTTAAAGTGGCTTAAGGAGTTTGAAATACTCTAAGGCTTAAAAGTGGTTTAATTATCTTTAACTTTTGGCTAACCTGCTTCTCATACCTCTCCTAGTTGTGTGGCACCTGTCACTCCATGTTCAGGTAGGGTTCAAGTGCTGCACTCCTATTTCCCCCCAAGCATCCCAGATCCCTGAGAACCACTCTTTTACCCCCTCTTTCCAGCTGTTTTGTAGTGCTCTGTGGAGCCCTGAGCCCCCTCTCCCAGGACAGCACATCCCTACACCCCATGGCTGCAGCAGCTGGAGCTGTGTGTACACAGCCACTCGGGGGTTTGGAGAAGGGTTCATGGGCTGCTGATAGCTGGGAGAACACCTGGAAATCGGCCACACACTTGTCTCCTATTTTCTTTTGTTTCAAAGACTGGGAAGGAGTGAGGCCTGGGGTTGAACGCTCAGGTTTGAACAAGACTTTGACCCGGGGCTCACATCTACACAAGTTCCTAGTTCTGGTGCCAGTTTGGCTGTAGATGAAAACCATGTCAGACTGAGTGAATCCCCCCTGCACCTCACAAGCTTACAGTTTCTGATGCCCTGATTTTAACCATACAGCCTGGGAATGGAAATAGCCCAGGATGTTTCTGGGTGGCTGTTCTCTCATTTAGGAGCGATTGCTGTTGGGTCTTCTTTTACACTACCTTTTCTCAGGCACCCGAATCAAAACTGTTTGCATTTGAAATTTTTACTGAATGTTATATCAGCACATTTTTATGTCACTAATGCTACAAACTTGCCCCACTCTCGCTGCTATCTGCAGCATCCCCCTCCCCCTCTGTGCACATTACCTTGGTGCATTTCCCATCCTTTTCACTCTCTGCAGGACAGCTCCTGATTCCACTCCCTCTCCCACGACTTAATTTTGAGATCTCTCCTCTCTACATCCTTTTTTGCTTCCTCTTTCACCATCATTTCTTTGGACCAGTCAGGAATATACTGGACAGAACCCCGAGTTCAGCTGCAGCTCATCCAACACAGATTTGAGGACAAATGCTGCATTCTGTCTCTCTTTGCAGAAGAGAAGGAAAGGGAGCCATGCAGTTGCCAGAGCTCTCTGCCCGCTGATGACTGTTGCGATTCCCTTCCCCCAAAAGACAGAGCAAGTTACAGAATCACTTACAGAGCTTGAAGGCAAATTCATCTACATTTGTTTTACAAATAAGGTTAAAGAAAACGTTTTAAAGCAGATGCAAACTGCATTGCTAGCAAACTGCTCTGAATCATTAAAGGTCAGCCATGCTTTGGGTTTGCAACAGGCAGTAAGCCACAATCCTAGCACATGGCTTTCCTTTCCGTGTGTGCGTGATTTCATTGTAATGGAACACGCTGCAAAGGACATACTGAAATGACTTTTATTGCCTCTATCTTCCCTGAAAACATCTCCCTTAGATTAATAGCCCTGCACCAAGGTCTGTACAACACCGGTAGGTGCTGGCAGACATGCAGGGCCTGCAGAGATTGGTTAGCAATTTCCATGACCTGGCTCTCAAGGATGCTCTCCCTGCCTCAAAAGGACCATGCACAGTTTAGTATCCGGTTCCTTTCTTTACTTGCTCCTGTGAAAGAAACCCTGCAGGTTTGTGGTGACCCAAAAGGTATGATTACTGCCTCCCCCGCAGTGCTCTCTCTCCCAGCGCACACACACTGGTTTAGATCCTTTCTTCACTGAACTAAGAATTGCTATCTGTCCTTTTCTTAGGAAATGGGGCAGAGGAAAATCTGAGTATCAGAGAGAGAGAAGGAAAAGAACACAACACCCTGATAATGTCTCCCTGTCAGACAAAGGAGGCTGCCAGCCTTTGGTTTTGGTTAGTATCTGTAAATATAACAATGAGTCATTTCTTTTGTAGTTCCTACAGAAGGTTCTTCAAGCTAAGTACACTCAAAAAACCCCCCAACCAAGCCAACCCAAAACCAAGGAACACCTCCAAACCAGACAAAACCACTAACCTTTGCATATTTCAAATGCACTGTGCTAGGTAAAGATTGATTCAAGAAGCAGCAGGTTCCTGGGAGACCCTGTACTATTATGATATTGAATATACTAATTTTATTCATTTTCTCGAGCTCACACCATCTGCTTGAAGAGACTTTAATGGCCTAAACAAAGCTAAAACCTCCAACCAGAACCACATCTCCATTTCCAAGACCATGCTGCAAAAAAGCCCTCTAACTATGGGAGACTGAGGCACCTTTTGTTCCTCCCGCAACACATGGCTTACTTAGTCCAAACAAGAAAAGAACAACGTTATCTCCTGTTCCACACAGGTTCTCATTTTAGTGGCCATGACTTCCTGCACAACCCTTGCATAGCGGCCATGGGATTTTCGGTACGACAAAGTAGTTTTGCAAAAGCATCTCAATGCAGAGCACACTGTAGTAAATCAGTCAGCGACGGGATACTGCAGATCTTGGTACCTAGTGCAAACCTTCTCAGTACATAATTAGGTAGTGCTTAGTACAAGTCCTGACTGGGTACCACGGGTGTGAATTGAGATACTAAAAATACTAAGTCATGACTCCTTAGCAGCTTGTCTTCTCTTAATCTCCTGCTGGAACTATTTCATTTGGTGAGGTGAGGAAAGCTGTCTCAGGCTGCTGCAGAGAGATTCCAGTGTAGCTCTTCGATTCACAAGTGATGTCCATATACAGATATATTTCTATACAGATATACAGATAGAGATATATTTCCATACAGCTTGCCACAACTCTGCAGGCACTCAACATGCCAAGACTGGACAAGATCATGATTCAAAACAATCACAAACCATCAAACCCAGCTCTACTATGCTGTTCTGAGCCACATTACCACAAAGGCTATAGACACCAGGCCTGTAAATAACACTCATGTACTACCCCTGCACAGCTGTCACTACCAACCAGCACAGCTTAGCAGAAGACAACGTACTAACTCCATTCTTGGATGCAAGACCAAACATGCACAAGATTTTTAAGTGTGGGTGCTTCGTGCTCTGTGAGAAGGGGAAGACGTGGGACATCAGGGGTGCTGTGGGATGTGGGACCAGAGCCCTGCACCAGGCCCTTGTCCCAGAGGGGCCAGGTCAGCTGCAAGGGAGAGCAAACTCCCTCATTTCCCTTTCCATGGTCCTTCACACCCAACTCCCCTGCTGAAAGGTTCAACAACGTCCTCTTGGTACCTGGGGAAACATTTTTCTTTTAGCATTACAAGCATAGCTGATTATCACCAATTACAAATGCAGAAGGCTTGCAGTCATGCAACAAGGTAGAGAAAGCCATCATGGTCTATGCTACCGCTTCAAGTCCCGTTTCCATCACTGCTGAATACAGACATAGTGGGTGCACTATATATGTCACAACCACAGTCAGGCCCGGAGCAACCCCAGCCAAAGAACAGATGCAGAGATTCAAAGATGACATAATTTTATTGCAGCTTCCACCACACTCTGTAGTTAACAAGCTCAGTGACAGGGCATAAATAACAAGTACTGCCCCTCTTTAAATCTGTCTTTAACCTGTGGAATGGGACTTCTTTTGTTGGTTTTTCTTTCTTTAAATCAAAAACACTGGAAGCATTAATTAAAAGTAATTGTTGATGGTATCACCCTAAATGCTTACTGTGTTTCTTATCAGGCCAGCTCATGCCTTAGATTCCACGAATAAATCACAAAGACAGCAGATCCCACGTATCACCACAGAAACGAATTTAGCCTGAGAGAACAAATTAAGAAAAGATACAATCTAAAGCCCAACTCTCCCTTTGGAAATCATGCCTTGGCCTCACTCCTGATCTTTGTACTTGTGAGGCCTGAAGAAAAGCGGTGGCAGAGGAAAGCTCGTGCCGGCTAAATGTTCTGGTGAACTTGCCCCATGCAGGGGCAATACAAACTACCCCTGCAGGGCTCAGGGAAGCAGTACCCTGCGCATCCCTGCACGCTGCTTTGCTACGTAGCTGGAGTACCCCCTCCCTGGCCGCGCTGCTCCCTCCCTGGGGCTACAGCCCCAATGCCAAGGCACAGCCTGATGTTCAGAGGACTGCCGGGAAGGCAATCACAGCCTTCCTGCAGAGCACCCCTCCCATGGCAAATAGGAGCATTAAGAGCAAAGAAAAAGAGCCAACTTTGTTGACAGAAGTGTCAAAGGCTTCTTCCCCACCATCTTTCTTTCATCATATCCAGCTCCTGCACATGACTCAGGGATCCTTCATCAGTTTTATTTTTTCCTGGGCCATCTTAGCTTCTTCAATGAGGCAGGCTTGAATGAGTTACAACTAATATACTGATTAACACTTACATGTCAACTGCATGTAATACACAGCTGTATGTGAAGTTGAGGAAGGAGAAAAACACTGGGTTCCCTGTAACAGAACTCGACACAGATACCTGACTGATCCTGAAGTATCAAACACCTAGACAGGCAGTGCAAAGAGAAATTCAAAATTCACCTAACATTAAATATTAAGAGGAACAGTGTTTTCAGGCTCTTAGCAACCCACATTGACACCTGCGCCAGACGGTGTTATAACACATACCTCCAATGACCGCTTTGTAATCTTGAAATTTGTCTTACCAGAACTCTTAAATACAAGAACAATTCTACTTTTCTGATCCCCATCTGGTGAAACTGCCCTATGCAGGGGTAATACAAATTACCCCATAAAGGGAAGGAGGAGACAATTCCACCAGGGGCTGCATTACCTTTTTCTATAAGATATTTCTCTCCCAGGTTATCCCTCGCTGTCCTGGACTCCCTACAGGCCTTGGAGAAAGCAGCTCTTTGCTTTATTTCTCTAGCAGAAGGCAGGTTTTCCGCTGGGGAAGTCTCGGGTCCTTTGTGTCAACAACTGCAACGTTCCCCAGAGAGGAGAGCTGCCCTGCAGGAAGCAATGTGGCAGCTCTACCTCAGAGGCATTAACTGCTCAAACTCATGCTATTCCACAGACATACATTTTCTCTCTAATATCAGTGGTGAGCATTTTGGAGCACTGGATCAGCTGTTCACAGTACACTCCTCTACCTCCCATTACATGCAACAGCTGCTTCTGCACAAGCTTTGATGCATCCCAGCAGCAAAGGCAAATGGCTCTGCCTCCCAGACACAGATGCTGTAAGCTGGGCAGAGTAAAGGGAACATTTTGGAAATAAGGACCCCATACCAGGGATGGCATAGATGTGGTAAAAGTGGGAGAAGGGAAAGAAAGAGTTGCAGCATTGTGGGAACACCTGGCTGCTCACAGCAAGGCTGTGCCTGCCCCAGGAGGCATCCCTAAATTTGGTATTTGCTTCCTTATAAACCCAGCAGAGTCCTGGTAATAGGATATCCCCAAACTGAGCAAGCAGTAGCTAGCAGAGCGTGAATTGCTTCATCACCACAAGACCACCTCCAGCAGCCTAATCGATTTTGCAGGATACTAAATAAGTTCCTGGAAAACTTCCTTGAAGCACCTTCCTCAGCACTGTAAGAGGAAGCTACAGGCTCCAGTTCAGTGACAAGAGCCGCCCAAGGAGCATTTCAGTGACATGACACTGAGCTAAAGAAGAGCATGAGTCACTGTGAATCTAGGATCAGTCTTGGCTGGCAGACATTTGTGCTCAGCTTACCAGCTGCCCCATGTGGCTTCTCTGTGTTGAGCCAAGTGTTCGGATTATGAATGGAGCTGACCTGCCAGACACTCTCCAGAGCTAGGTGTCTATGAGCAGGCCCTGTGGATAACTCCAATTCTCATCTAACATCAGACTCATCTAACTCATCTAATTCTCATCTAACATTCAGTGACAAGATGTGTTTTACACTATCCAAGATACAGAGCAGGCAAGACAGCAATAACAGACAGTTCACACACATTGCAGGGGCTGCCGTGATTGATGCTGAGGCCTATTACTGCTCCCACTGCTGGCCAGAGCAAACCACTCACCCACCAAATGAGGGGTGAGAGCTTCTGAATGCTCAAGCACTTTCAGAGCCTGCTCAGACTCGGTGCATGATTTACCCTCACTAGCAGCTGCCAAAAGTGTTCTGACATTGACACCTATGACCCCAAAGCCATACCTGGATCCCTCATCTCTCATTTGAAGGCTGGGGTATGCTTTCACATCTGTCACTTGTTCTTTCCAACAATCTTTTTTCCACCTTATGCCATAAAGTTCTAATTCCAGCTGTAACTAAGACCACAGGTACAGTTTAGAAGGGAGAGAAAACAGATTTGCTTGAAAACCATGTTGTGTGCTGACATTTGGGGGGGGTTTGAAATGGCAACTTCAGGAAACAAGACATACTGGATGGGCCCAGTGGCTGTTTATCACAATGTCTGGTTAATAGGGTTAAATTGGCCTAATTTGAGATTTTTAATAGTTCAAAACTGTTAATCTGTGTAAGAGATGCCTAGAGAAGTGCAGAGAGCTGGGGCCTGCTACACCTTTCACACCTCAGACATAGCAGATAGGAGCTCATCAAGTGCCAATTTCATTGCTTTGTGTGCTAAAGCGACGTGGTTTTCTGGAACACAGTGTCTTACGCACAGTCACATAAACCACTAGTACAGAGTACATCACTCATGATGACAGACAACATCACCATCCGGCCTTCCTCAACATCTCATCTGACTCCAGAAGCCTTAAATATTCAGGTCTGAAAGGACTGCAGTAACTTCAGCCATTAGTGCCAGTAAATGCGCTGCCCTCATGAAAGCTGTACTTACACTGCGTATTACCTAACACATTAAATAAAGGATCCTGCTGATTTTTACAGGCTTGGATCTTTTGCACAGTCTCCAGCACAAATGCAAGCAGTGTCATTAAGAACAGTACACTGTAGCTTTCTTTCCAGTCTGTCTTCCTCCAGGAATCAGCCTTCTTCAATGCCATAGAGTGTTACTCCATCAAGGTGCCAATGTCCAAGTCTGGAAGTGCTGTGACACGTTGACGATCAAACACCATTGGGGTGAGCAGGCTGGAGTGAGCATGCTGCTTTGCTGCCCTTCCCTCCTAACAGGTCTACAAGAGTGCTGCTTGGGTCGCTTCCTTGCTGTGCATGGCTACTACTAGCCAGTGAGAAACATGTGGCCTGCATTAGTGTACTATGTTGTGGTTCTGCCAGCCATTTTAATACATGTAGCAGATAAGCACTGAGATATAATAAAGAAAACAGCATAAAAGCCAACAAAACACTCCTTCCACACCACTGCAGCACTTACTCAGCCTGAATTCCTGATGCACTATTGATCAATCATTTTGGCTAATTGGGCATTACTCACACCACCGCACAGTGCAGTGCTGACAACGGCACAGCAACAGAGGCTTTACAGGGCTCAGCTTTTGACAGAAGGTGTTTACACGTAGCAGGTCCTTGTGTAAAGGCTCATTATACGATGACTGTCCCTCTGCAAACAAAGCTGCAGCACTTTGAGCTTCTCCGGGGTTGATAAGTGCTCCGTATAGGCACAGTATTGTCGTGGTTAGGATCCAGTGCCATGGAGAGCAGTTCCGATTAAGTAGGTTGGCTCCATTGCCTCTTTGCCTTTCTCTGGTTTAACGGTGTTCCAAACTGCAAGGCACAGGTGATGACAGGAGGAGAGTGAGGGGAGCAGGGTGGGGAAGGAGGTGATGATCAAAAAACAAAGAAGGGATACTCTGAGACACACAGTTACCGGAACAGCAGACAAGCAGACCAGAGGCAGACAACGACAAGCTGACCTGCTGATTTGTCGCCCAGTCCTGGAAACCCCCATGCACCACACCGCTACCGGCGGTCCTCCTTCAGTGAAAGGCCAAAAGAAACATCAGCACCACGTTGACGATGATGAGGAAGAGCAGGATGACAAAGACCACTACCCGCTGGGTCTCCGGGTTCATGTTGCAGCGGAGGAAAGTGTGAAGCGCGCTCCATTTGTGCCTGCTTCGGTCAGGGACCTTTGCCATGGCTTCAGCCCCGGAAAATAAAGGAAAAAAAAAAAAAAAGGAAAAAAGAAAAAGCAGCAGGCTTCTTGAGTGACTGCCGTACAGCCCACAGCAGGGGCACGGACAGGGCAGAGGGCTGTGAACAAAAGCTGGTTTACAGCTCTCAAAAGCAGAAGTCTAAATGGCTCGACTCAGCCATTGCTGGTCCCACACAGCACGTGTGCCAAAACGCCCCTTCCCCACCCCCTCATCTCAGGGGGATGCTTATCAGCACATCCGCGGGCTTCCACATCTTCTCACGGCTGAAGGAAGCATCGCCGTCGCTTTAGCAGAAGGAAGATGTTGAATTCCTCCTTGCAGGAAGCCCCGGCGTGCCGGAGCACTGCAATCCGGGCTGCGATATTGGCTTTCCAGAGAGCGGCTCAGCTATTTGCTGGGCGCCGTCTCCAGGCTCTGTGCAGGCCCTAGCAACGCGCGGTGTGCAGGGGAGGCTTTTAAGGAAGGTCAGGAGCGGATTAGGCGGCTGCTTTTTTAAACCCTTCCAGCCGCACTGACAGCACGCCTGCGGTACAGACAGGTCCTGCTGCCCCGCGGAGGGCAAGCACATCTGGCCCTGCAGCGGTGCTAGGGCACAGCGAGGGCACACCTGAGTGCGCAACAAGCTGACGGGTGTCTGCAAGGAGGATGGGGGAGATGCAGCACTCTGACTGGGGGTCCAGACAAGCGGCTCCTGTTGGATGATGTTGCCCACATCCCAGCAGGATCCTAGAGCCAGAATGTCCACAGGACCGAGGCACTTAAATCTACAGGCTGCCAAGGGAGTTGTGGAGTCTTCCTCTCTGGAGACATTCAAGGCCCACCTGGATACGTTCCTGTGTAACCTGCCTTAGGTGGCCCTGCCTTGGCAAGGGGGCTGGACTGAATGATCTCTGGAGGTCCCTTCCAACCCTAACCATCCTGTGACTCTGAAATCTCTGCAAGCAGAAAACCTCTAGTCAGCTCTGCAGAGCCCTGAACATGCTTTTATGATCTTAACATCTTGCTGCTGGATGGTGAAGTTCACCAAGCAGCAGGCTGCCTGGGGTACACTCACAGATGCCTCAGCCTAAGCATAGCTCCTGCCAATGTCTGACCAGGATCAGAAGGCACTCCTCCTTGGAAAGGTCAGGGATGGTTCCTGGAGAGTACCTATCACAGACAGGCTCTTTAAATACAATTGCAGCCCTTCCCTCTAGTCAGTAAAGGAGCCTGTCTTTTACTTAGCAGCTAGCAGTTATAGCAGTCCCCAGGAAAGGGACCCAGTATTCAAGTCCTTCACTGATGGGAGGTAATTCCACATATTCCAGTTCTCATGTGCTCACCCCATACACACACCCTCATGAAACTGAGAAATACAAATCCAGCAATCCAGCCCCTGGAGCCAGGGCTGGATGATAGAGCAGTTACTGCATGGAGCTGGATGCAAAGTGGATGACTCTGCACTTTACCCAATAGTTCCAAACATGGAAAAAAAAAAAAAAAAAGATAAATCCAAAACCCCAACGTGTATATATATGCACACATACTCACACATTCCTAGGAGCAGGAACCACAAGTCACGGTTCTCCCCTTAAACATACTCACTGCTAAATACCTGTGGGAGCATCTATCTCTGGGAAGGGCAATGAGGGAGCAGCCACACAATGTGGGTATGAGCAGATTACACTCAGCTGCTCTCACAGTTGAAAGAGTAAACATAAAAAACCAGCTATCTTTTCAGGCGTTAGCACATCAATGCCCACAATGCTTCCTGAAGAGCTGTATAGCTCCTCTACGTATACAGGAACATGGCAAGTGAGACATTTGAAAGAGGAAAGGTTTAAGAGTTATGGTCTGGCTGGGTACTTTTGGTTTTTTTTTCCCTAAATTGTGCTACCCTTAGCAGGGGTTATACAGAAAGTGCTAAGCAGTCAAACAGCTCCCACTGTCTCCTTATGTTTTTGTAACATTTAAGATGTCTCTTTTAAGCATTATAAAAATCAAGTCTAGCATTATTTCAGTTTGCTGGTTTCTGAACTTAAAGGTCCTGAAAATCTCCTTGTCTCTAGCCTAAATATAGAACAAGGGGAAAACTGCATAAGGCAAGGGCTGTGCTCTCAGTGCAGCTTCAAGACCTAATGAGCAGAACTTCACATACAGAGCAAACTATTGGGATACACAGGCTGCCCACATTCCTTGGTGTTCTTGAGCTTCCGGCCTGCATTTTCTTAATGGCTTTGAAAAGCCCTGACATACGCACCACAGCACAACGCTTAGATCACTAAGCTTCAAGACTTCTATTTAATGGAAGTTCTTCAAGTCCACAGTTGACCTGCATCATCGCACTGCTCAACTCCTGAGCACTCTGCAACTCATGTCTGGTTTTGAAGGCTTTTCACGAACTGATTCAGTTTGGTCTAAGCCACCAAACAGTATCTGGGACATATGCAGATCTTCAAGAGAAACTAGTCATGGTGAATGGGAAGCATGATCACAGCAACTACCACCTCCTCTCCTCTAGTCAGTTACACTGAAAGGAAATACACTCTAGTGACCCACCAAGCCACACGCTGTGTAAGTCAGACCTCAGGGCCCTCCTGCCTGCACTACACTGCCAGGCCACATAAAACATGCTTACCTTGTGTACGTTTTGGAGCATTACACAATGTAGAGTTGCAGTCACCCTTCTGACCCCACAGGGAATAAAGCAGCAAAAGCAGAACCTGGTCTCGACAAGGACAAAAACTGCAGAGTGACTCTAGCTGTGACCTGGCTTTTGTTTTCACCCCTGTGTAGCAAATTCACACAGCCCTTCACAGAGTCTGTGCATATCACAGACTCACAGAATGGCTTGGGTTGAAAGGGACTTTAAAGCTCATCCAATTCCAACCCCTGCCACGGGCAGGGACACCTTCCACTAGAGCAGCTTGCTCCAAGCCCCTGTGTCCAACCT